>JACBYM010000021.1:28553492-28620992 GCA_013435755.1 Amphilophus citrinellus | reverse complement strand
GAAGTATAAAACCGAACAGCGGAAGTAGCCGTCTGTCATGGCAGCCTACGTGTGCTCTTCCAGAAACCCGTGGATATAGAAGAAAGTTCCAGAACACCGAACACCTTTATGTCTTTAAGATATGTCTGTAGTTAAACTAATTGATTTGTGTCAGACGGATTGGATTAACAGTGATGTAGTCTCTCAAGAAAGGATTTATAACTTTATGGACATCATAAAATTAAATATTTGCCTTAGTTTAGTTTAAAACAACTTAATTTATATAATAAACATCTAGTTATTTGTAAGGTCAGCATTGAAAAAGTCTACCAAGAGGTCTGAAAATTTGAGTCTGTGGAAAAACAAAATGTCTAATTTAAAGGAACCCTGATGTTTTCAGAGTATTTGTTTTTCCAGCTGCTTCAGTACATAAGTTGGAGCATCTTACAGACATTGCAGCAACTGGTTCATGCAAAGTACAGTGGGTACAGAAAGTATTCAGACCCCCTGTAAATTTTTCACTCTTTGTTTCATTGCAGCCATTTGCTAAAATCAAAAAAGTTCATTTTATTTCTCATTAATGTACACTCAGCACCCCATCTTGGCAGAAACGTAGACATTTTTTTTCAAATTTATTAAAAAATAAAAACAAATATCACATGGTCATAAGTATCCAGACCCTTTGCTGTGACACTCATATTTAACTCACATGCTGTCCATTTCTTCTGATCCTCCTTGAGATGGTTCTACTCCTTCATTGGAGTCCAGCAGTGTTTAATTAAACTCATTGGACTTGATTAGGAAAGGCACACACCTGTCTATATAAGACCTCACAGCTCACGGTGCATGTCAGAGCAAATGAGAATCATGAGGACGAAGGAATTGCCCAAGGATCTGGCAAGGCACAGATCTGTCCAAGGTTACATAAGGATTTCTGCAGCACTCAAGGTTCCTAAGAGTACAGTGGCCTCCATAATCCTTAAATGGAAGACGTTTGGGACGACCAGAACTCTTCCTAGACCTGGCCGTCCAGCCAAACTGAGCAATCGTGGGAGAAGAGCCTTGGTGAGAGAGGTAAAGAAGAACCCAGAGATCACTGTGGCTGAGCTCCAGAGATGCAGTAAAGAGATGGGAGAAAGTTTCACAAAGTCAACTATCACTGCAGCCCTCCACCAGTCAGGGCTTTATGGCAGAGTGGCCTGACTGAAGCCTCTCCTCAAAGACATATGAAAGCCCGCATAGAGTTTGCCAAAAAACACATGACGACTCCCAGACTATGAAAAATAAGATTCTCTGGTCTGATGAGACAAAGATTGAACTTTTTGGTGTTAATTCTGAGCAGTATGTGTGGAGAACACAAGGCACTGCTCATTACCTGCCCAATACAATCCCACAGTGAAACGTGGTGGTGACAGCATCATGCTCTGGGGGTGTTTTTCAGCTGCAGGGACAGGATGACTGGTTGCAATTGAAGGAAAAATGAATGTGGCCAAGTACGGAGATATCCTGGAAGAAGACCTCTTCAAGAGTGCTCAGGACCTCAGACTGGGCCGAAGGTTCACCTTCCAACAAGACAATGACCCTAAGCACACAGCTGAAATAACAAAGGACTGGCTTCAGAACAACTCTGTGACCATTCTTGACTGGCCCACCCAGAGTCCTGACCTAAATGGCTGTCCCCCAATGTTCACCATCCAACCTGATGGAACTGGAGAGGATCTGGAAGGAAGAATGGCAGCGGATCCCCAAATCCAGGTGTGGAAAACTTGTTGCATCATTCCCAAGAAGACTCATGGCTGTACTAGCTCAAAAGGGTGCTTCTACTCAATACTGAGCAAAGGGTCTGAATACTTATGACCATGTGATATTTCAGTTTTTCTTTTTTAATAAATATGCAAAAATTTCTACATTTGTTTTTTTTCTGTCAAGATGGGGTGCTGAGTGTATATAATGAGAAATAAAATGAACTTTTTTGATTTTAGCAAATGTCTGCAATGAAACAAAGAGTGAAAAATTTAAAGGATACTGAATACTTTCTGTACCCACTGTAAATAACGTCCTACTGAGCCACATCAAAACTTAACTGATGTGCAAATGACTGTTTACTCATAAGTTGGCTTTTCCCCCCCCAGCCTGGCTGCCCAGTTCTTTGCAATGAATCCATTTGAGCCCTGGACAACCCCAGACAAAGTGGACAGGGTAAGACAGCGAAGTGTCTGGTATAACCTGAAAGCTGGATTGCAACAATGCAGCAAGGTGCTTTTTCAAGATGATCGGAAAGAAAATTGAAAGAAAGAATCCTGTGCTGTGCTTCCATTTTCTAGTTTCACACAACAGACATGAAGTACCCAGGACTCCCAGGGCTGGAGGATCTCGGCATCACTGCTGCTAGTGTAGAGCAAAAGGCTATAGAGATTCTGCGTCGCCACCGCCGCTTCCGTTACCTGGAAGCTGAACTGGATGAGACGAAGCCAGCCAAGACTGTCAACTATTAAACCACCCAATGAGAAATTTCCTCTCAATGCTTTGTCTTTAACTATTCTGTATATAAATAAAGAATTATCCTCCAAGGTTGCTCTTGTATAGTTTTCTTAGTGCATATTGTCATTAAAATACAGCTTTGTCTGTCTTGGACAGCAGTGCTTTTCAAGCAAATTCACTCATTTATTATTGCTTTACTACATTCATACTTTAGTTGTAATTGATCATAAAAAATATGGCCACGATAAAGGTGGTGTGGTCATGTTGCAGGACGCACCTGCTGAGGAGATTTACCAGGCCAGACAAAAACTGCTAATGCAGTGGGTCTAGACATCAGTACAACTAAGAAATTTAGTGGTACTCAAAACAGCTGGCAGAACAAAAACAGGTAAAATTAGTGTTTCAAGATGCATAAATTGCATTGCCAATGGAGAAGGTAAAACTCAACTGGGTAAAAAGGCTTTTGCTTATTCTGCACCCTCATGAAACAGGTTACAGAAAGATTGGAAACTCAGTTCATTGAGTGCTTTTAAATCTAAATTGCAAATTTTTGTGGCTAACTAACATACACTTGTTTTTCTTAATTAATGTTTGTAAAATTTTAACTATATTAGGTCTTGAGCATGTATTTTAAATGTAATTTTGTAAAGGTGCATTTGTATTGCTGCCTGTCTTGGCCAGGACTCCCTTGAAAAAGAGGTTCTTAATCTCAGTGGGACTTTCCTGGTTAAATAAAGGTTAAATAAAATTTAAGAATTAAGAACAGGGCACTGATAAAAACAGAAATGACCCCCCCCCCAAAAAAAAGACAAAAAAAACAATTGAATATTTAATGCTTCAAGACTCTTATTTATATTAAAAGGTACCAATATTTTGACACTAATTACAAGCACAGTGATTTAATGTAACAAATCAGAATGGAATTGAGGAAGTTTTAAGGAAAAATTGAGTGTACTTTGAAACCTTTATATTGTTAGATGGTGTTAGTTAAAGTTCACCTCTCCCGCTTCGTGTCAGTAAAAGACTATTATACAGAGGTATGGCTTTGCTTAAAGAAAGGGTCCAATCTGCTTTAATCCGCATCGTTCATTTGAGATCATTTATTAACAAGGCATTTAATAGCTCTGAAAGTTTTCTTTTTCAGGAAATGTTATCTTTAAGATATGCTTTATTGTACTGATTGAACTTTGTAGTCTGTTCAGAAGGAAGTGTGGCTGGAATGGTGCCGAGAACAGAATGGCACTGGGATCCTCTGAGAGACCAAAATGAAGGCAAACATACAAGCTGGAATAATTGGATCATTTTTGCTGTTATTGTACATCGTCATCTACACAAATACAAGTTGGAAACAAAGAAAATCTATTCCTGAGGGAGTAACTGATCAAGAATTTGTGAGGAGAAAACTGGATGTGATTGAACAGACACTACGCAAACTGGGTGAGTACTATTTCCAAAGTACACGTTCTCACATGTTGAATTCTTATTATGAATTGTCACAAACTGCCGCACAGCAATGACAAAAATAGAGATGCGCACATGAAAACCTGTTTCTTTAAATGAAAAAGAAACAAGAGGACTTTAACCACAGTGTGTGTAATCAGTACAATCTATAGTGTCAGTGAGTACATGAGTGAAAAAATGATATGGTTATCAAGTGCAAAGACCCTAAACCAAAACCCAAACAGCTGTCTCAGCCCCCCAGCAACCTAGCTGTGACAGCTTTGATAGAGCACTGGCACATAATGGGCCCAGGATTTGCCAAAGAGACAGATGGGAAACGAGCCACAGGCCAAAAGGAAGGCAGGGCAGAGTGGGTTGTCACAATAACGTTACCCTTCAGTTACTACATGCACTGAGATTGATGCACTGATACAGTTTTAAGTCATGGTTTTCCTTAAAAATTGGATTAAAAAAAACATAAACAAAGACTTTTGGCTATAAATGGCTAATATTACCCAGTCATATGTAAAGTGCTAATGCCAATATGTGACCCACTTGTCACTGGGACACAAACTTCAATACAAGAGCAATAAATCTAGGTTTCAGTAATGAATAATATCATAAAATAACAATCATATCATCATAAAATAACCTCTTATTACCAGTTTAATTCACTTTTTATATAAATAAATACATTTAAATAAAAATGTAACTGCGTACTTGTGAGTAATTTCAAACTGAATTTCTGTTATTGCTGTGAGCCCCCTACAATACCTTTGCAGCCCACAGTTTAGGAACCACTATGCTAACAATTCAGAGAGAAAGCTTGTAGCAGTCCCATTGATTTCTCTTATTTATATGTGACTTAACATGATCATTGTAAGTCCACGTGTGTTAAGAAGACATCTTCCTGTATCGTCTTTTGTTGTCTTAATTTCTTGGCAGTTCATAGAGGTGAAGTTCACATGTTGCTGGATCCACTAGTACGAGTTGTTCTTTCTTCAAGGTCATGTGCAAAGCTATAATAAGAACACTCAAACAAGCAGTTAATTATCTCTTGGATTGCCCAGCCTAGCCCAGCCCAGCCCAGCCATGGCTTTCCTTATACTTTTTTCCATTTGATTTTAACATTCCCTCCTGTTTATACTGCAAGTAGAACTTTTGGTAATAAGAATAAGAATAAAGTAAGATATAGGATAAATAAAAAGCAAGATAATTAAATTAAATAAATAATGGTATAAGATGCCACTAATAATATTAAGAGTTTTGGCAAAGAGTTTAGGGACATGAACCCAGTGTCAACCACCAATGGCAACACCTTCAGGGCAATGTTATTTTTTGTTGTTTTACAACCTTTTTTTTGTGTTGTGTTCCACCAATAGTAGCTCAGTACAGACTTTTACAGTTCAAAACTGTAGTAATTCAAAAATATTAATAATTATTAACAATAAATCTAAAAATGTGCAAATCTTGTATGTGATGATTAAAATATTCCATTTGTAAATGTTTTACAAGTGAACAGCTCATTGACTCTCAGGAGGGATTATGCTCCTGTCCCTCATAAAGAGAAGAAAAACACATCCAATCGCTGCATTAGGCTGGCAGTGACAGGAGGAGTAGCCTATTTTCTGTGTGATCTAAGCAAAGTTAAGCTGATATGTGATTAATCTAATGGTAAAACAGTATGGAGTCTCTAAAACTTTTCTGACACATTGACAGGTTACAATTTTATTTGGCCAGAAAATTATGTGAATTCTGATTGGTCGTCACTATATTATTGCCCCTTTGTTGTCTTCTTGAGCCCAGGGCGGAGAAGGGAGGGTGAGGGGGTAGTTTATGTAGTTTATTTTCAGAACCTTAAAGTTATTTCAGCACAGTCACCTCACACACATTATTTTCTACAAGATGTCAACAAAGCTTGGAGTGTCTTTTCAACTGATGGCAGATTCTGAAGGCTATATGAGAAGAGTAATATGAAATATCAGTGCATGTTTTTGTGCCTTCGCTTCCTGTGACTAAACTAGGATACTGGAAGATTTTTAATATATTTGCTATAGTTTGATCCAGCATTTCCAATCTGCAGCAATTGTTACCTAAACAAATCGGCCTAAACTATTAACAAACAATAGACCACATCTAATGTCAGATATTGTAGTGCAGGTGCTGTCATAACAGCACACATCAAGAATAATTTTGCAGCATATACCACAGCAGTTACCAAATAGTTGATCCCATCAGGCCAGTAACTAAGTGTGTGTGTGTGTACTCTAGAATATTATTATCTGGCTAGGAGGTCAGTGTGTTATCAGTATGAGGGGAGCTTGGATAAAGCAAGGCAGTAAGGGGTATTATATATGATTAATAGAATAATAATTTATTGGTAAAAAGTAGAAAAAGAAAAACAAAGAGTGTCATGAAAGAACTCAGTGTGGTTATGAAAAGATGTCTTCTAAATGAACTTTTGCAGTTATTAATGGCAGATGAGGTCAAATTATATCAGATGTGTATGTCCCAGTTTCTGTTTTATACTATAATTTTAGCATGTTATTTGTGCAGTGTGTTTTATTTTTTTATCATTCTATATGCATAGAACATTCATCTCACAGAGCAAATGCAAAAAATGACTGCATGTATGTAGGGATATTAACCTTTTCCATTTTTTTGATAATGTCTCTTGCTCATGTTGTTTTCCACTGAAGACAAAGTACTAAGCAGTTTTGAGCAGAAGCAGGATGTCATGCAGAAAATGCTGGAAGAGGACAGAGCCAAACAGAGAGAAGCTGCAGAGGTCCAACAGCCAGCAGTCCTAAAGCAACCAGAGAAGGAGAAGGAAGATGATGCAAATATCCAAAAGAAAAGGTCTGAAAAACTGTTCCCTAACTCGGCCTTGTTCAAGGAGTGGGGGGAAAATCTCTCTGAGGATGATCAAAGAGAGGCTCAGAGCCTGTTTGTGAAGTATGGATACAATGTTTTTCTGAGCGATCGGCTTCCTCTGGATCGACCTGTTCCAGATACCAGGGATCCCCGGTACTACTTTCATTTTCTGTGATTTATGATCTCATGTACATTCAAAGATTACAGAAACAACTTCCAAAGAATTAACTCCACACAGATGATTTCTTGCTGATATGTTTCTGATCATATACAGTGGTCTTTCATATCATTCTTTTCAATAAATAGGTGTTTGAAAAAGAGTTACCCCAAGGACCTCCCAAGTCTTGGAGTGGTGCTCATCTACCTGAATGAAGCCCTTTCGATTCTCAAAAGAGCCCTGCGCAGCATCATTGACCGCACTCCTAAAAACCTGCTGAAGGAGATAATAATGGTGGATGACAACAGTTCTAATGGTAGGTTGGGTTTTAAAAAATCTTATTGTGCAAACAAAAGTCCAAAAACTGGTTTGATCACAATCATACGTAACACATGTTTGTGCAAACTAGTTTGCTTTGTTGGTTTCAATTCATCTCTGTGAAAATTTGTACCAAACCTTTCCATGACTGCCAATCCTACTTTCCCTAATCCAAAAAATATAATTTTCTCTTTTCAATTCAGATGATCTGAAGGCTGACCTTGACATATATGTGAAGTCACTCGAGCAGGAGAACCCTAATCTCTCTATTCTAAGAGTGAGGCACAGTGAACGGAGAGGTCTCGCTTATGCCAGAGCATCCGGGTGGAGAGCTGCTACTGCTGACGTGGTGGCCATCCTGGATGCACACATTGAAGTGCATGAGATGTGGTAGGATTATGCCAAAAATGCTTGCTTTCATTTATGGTTTAGGTGTAACATTTTCCATTATCAGAACATTTTTATTTATTTTTTTATACTTCTGTTACCACATTGCAAAATCTAACACATCTATGTGCAGTATTTACATTATTCATATGTTTACCAAGCGCAAACTGCCAACAGTGATATAATGCCATAGTTGGCCTGTGTCACAGTTTCAGGACAAATTTGCTGTGAGCATAGGCGTAGGAACCGGGGGGGACGGGGGGGAACGTGCCCCCCAATATTGGAGACAGGTGCATTTGTCCCACCCAGAAATTACACTGCGGAGGAGAAAAAATTTTAACTCGCGTGCTTTTATTTTGAAGGCGCAACATAGTGTCATGCCACTACGCTCCCCCCGCCCCCCTCTGAACAGCTCCAAGTGTTTGTGAGCCGGAGACAGCAGCAGGAGTCAGAAACTCTGAATGAGGTAAAACGGTCTCTCTGGAATGTTACCATGAATATGGCTGTTTGTCAGTTTACATACATAGGATAAAGTTTACTGACTGGACAAGAAGTCAATTTGCAATTAATTTCAAACAAGAGGCGGAAAAATCATTTTGGCTCTTCTGCTTAGGCCAGTGTTTTTAACCTTTTGTTTGGCTAAATGCTGGGCTGTAAAGAGGCACACAGCTTGTCTATTAAATGTGAGAGGTATCACTTTTATTTATTTATTTTGCTTATTATTATTTTTATTGATATTTATTTTGATTTATTAGGTTAGATTTTCGAACTGAATAGGCATATTTTAATAGCTGTGAATAATTTGTTCATTACATTATCTGTGAGGATTCTTTCATGTCAGAACGTTGTTTAATTAAAGAACCAGTTCTGTTGCCAGTCAACCTACATAAATGTATTATTGACCAATAAAACATATCAAACTTTAAACTTCTGTGCCTTACTAAATTATTTTTGTGCTACTGAAATATTTAGCTTGCTAGTATATTAAGGAGTGTGAGGGCCACATTGAGAAAAAAATTAATCTTTTTGAGCATTTTGAGAATAAAGTCAAAATCATCAAATAACGGCCACAGCTGCTATACTCTCTACAAAATGCCTTGGGTAGAAACAACTTGATCAGCTGTGTTATTGTGTTTTGGGGTTCTACATGTCCCCTCTGTACTGTACGAAGGTGCAGCCATCCTTGCATCTAACCATTGCCAGTTTGTGTTTTTTCCTCCTGAGCAGATGCAGCTTTCTGCACTCTCTCTTTAACGTCCTCATACTTATCACTACATCGTGTTTATGTACTAAAAGAGAAATCCTTTCCTTGTTACTAAAACCGATTCTCAAGTATAGTTTCACTAACTTATAATACGAGACATTCTGGAGGGTATAACAGACGTGTCGTGGCAGTTTGACTTGAAGCGACTTTAATCTGCACATTTGGACTTTTTTCTCAAAATTTTTAATTTATTCTCAAAATGCACAATTTTTTTTTTTTCTCAGTGTGGCCCGAATACTCCTTTGTACTAATACCGGTGCGGCCAGCTGATAAAGTAAGCCCTACAGCCTGGAATGACATGGTCATTATGCTTCATAAAAGACTCAAGCCATTTTGTTTGGTGCTTTGTCCAAGTCTTATGATTATAAAACACACACATATACATATATATATATATATATATATATATATATATATATATATATGAATTTGGACATTGTGCGTCGATATAATCTGTATGCCGGGAACTCGTGCACTGAGAAACGTTCCACGGTGCAAAGTGCGTTAAAATGCGTTAAAATTTTTAACGCGTTAATTTCCCCGTAATTAATTAATCGAAATTAACGCGTTAAAGTCCCGGCCCTAATTTACATACATATATATATATATATAATTTACATACATATATACATATACACACATATATATATACATATATACATATACACACATATACATATATACATATACACATATATACATATATACACACACATATATATACACATATATATATACATATATACATATATATATATATATAGACGATAACATAGAGAGACCCATACATAGATATACACATACATATAGATACACATACATATATATACCATACAATATATACATACATACATATAGATATACACAGAGAGCTATACGTCGAGAGATGGAGAGACCGAGTAGGACAGAGAGAAGGAGAGAATATAGAGAGAGACAGCTAAGAGGACCGAGAGAGAGAGATCTGATGAGAGGAGACAGAGTCGAGCGATCCGAGAGAGAGAGAGACACAGAGGACATAGATAGAGAGAGAGAGGACCGAAGAGGGGGAGGGTGAGAGAAGACAGAGAGAGAGAGAGACAGAGAGAGAGAGAGAGTCGAGAGAGAGAGAGAGGGAGAGCGAGAGGAGAGGGAGAGCGAGGAGCGAGGCGAGAGAGACAGAATAGGGAGAGACTAGCTGAGACAGACATCGAGCGAAGAGAGAGACGGATGTAGAGAGAGACAGATTGAAAGACAGAGAGAGAGAACAGAGAGAGAGAGAGAGACAGCGCGAGCGAGGGGAGACAGAGAGTGAGAGAGAGAGAGAGAGAGGATAGACAGAGCGAGAGAGAGAGAGAGAGAGAGACAGAGAGAGAGAGAGAGAGAGAGAGAGAGAGAGAGAGAACAGAAGAGAGAGAAGACAGAGGAGAGAAGAGATGAGAGAACAGCGAGACAGGAGATAGATAGAGAGAGGAGTACATATGCCAGAGCGGTGAGATACCGAGAGGATAGGCGAGTCGATGAATAGAGAGAGAGACATAGAAGCGAAGGGAGGAGAGAGAAGATAGAAGACAGCGGGGAGATAGAATCGATAGACAGAGAACGAGACAATAGAGGAACAGAGAGAGACACATAGGATACGAGATATAGAGACAGAGAGCATACCGAGAGATAGAGAGAGAGAGAGAGAAGAGAGAACAGATAGAGAGAGACAGACACGAGAGATACATAGATGAGAGAGCATATGAGAGCGCGAGATAGAGGAGCGAGCCATAGAGGGATACAAAGACCTACAGAGCGAGAGAGAGAGATATACGAGATATCGATATCTATATATATACAATATATATATATATATATAGATATATCTATATATATATATATTACATATCTAGATACAGTTATATACATATATATATATACACTATATAGATATAGAACATATATAAGATATACACATATATATACACACATATATACATATATATATACACATATATACACATATATATACACATATATATACACATATATATACACATATATATATATATATATATATATATATATATATATATGTAAATTATACATACAATAATATAGGTGTACACAACACTATTTTTCCAAGAAACATTTGAAAAGGGAGAAAGTAAAAGATCAGATAGCATTTTTTATGCTTTGCTCTGAATATTTACGGATCTGTCAGGTTTCCGATATGTGTCCCCCCCAATAGTAAACTCCCTCCTACACCCTTGGCTGTGAGTAATGTTTTTCTTTTCTAAAAAAACTCTACATCAACTAAAAAGCTACTCCTCTATTCACATAGGTTCAACACAGCAGGTAGCTCTGCATATTTGACTAAGCTGATTTATACACCTGATGCAACACTGACAAAAGCACTAAAAGGTTTGTGTCTTCTATGTGATTTTACTTCTTTTAGATCTAACGGCTGCTTTTGACACAGTGGACCACAACATTTTAATTTCTCGTCTAGAATGTTGGGTGGGTATTCGGGGCACAGCTCTGGAGTGGTTCAGATCATATTTGACCCAGAGAACATTTTCTGTTGGCCTAAACGATTTTAGATCATCCTGTGCACCTCTGTCGTGTGGGGTGCCTCAGGGCTCAATACTTGGACCACTACTGTTCTCTCTGTATTTTCTCCCCCTTGGTTCCATTCTTAGGAAGCATAAAATTGCCTTCCACTGCTATGCAGATGACACCCAGATTTACATGCCCCTAAAACTAAGTGATGCGAACGCCGTCCACACACTAACGAAATGTCTCGATGACATCAAAGCTTGGATGGCTTCAAATTTCCTGAATTTTAATGATAAAAAGACGGAGGCCATCATCTTTGGTCTGGGCATGACGGGGAGGGGGACAGAGCATTTGCCGTGGCAGCCCCTAGGTTGTGGAACGCTCTGCCTATGCACATCAAACAGGCCTCTTCACTAGCTATTTTTAAATCTTCTCTTAAGACCCACCTTTTTAACCAGGCGTTCAAACAAGCTTGAGATGTTTGTATCACAGTGTATTTATTTCTTATGTATCTATTTGTTTTTTAGTCTAATTTTATCCTGACTTTTGATTGTGTATTTTATTTTTATTTTATTGTTGCTCTTTTATTTTTATGTTACTGATGCTCTTATTTATTTTTATATTTTATTGATGCTCTTATTTCTGGGTGTTTACTTTTACGTTTGTCTTTTGTTGTTTTTATTCTTCCATGTTCAGCACTTTGGTCAGTGATTACTGTTTTAAAGTGCTCTATAAATAAATTGGCTTGGCTTCTCCAAGGATCAAACCAGGCCTCTTTGATTTGTTAGCCAGATGTGTAAGCCACTACACTATGGAGCCATTCATCACTGCATCAGTAGTGAAACAAACTCTACTATGTGAAATTGTGTGAATCACCATTTCTTCTTTTTCCTTTCCTCATACAGGGCTGAACCCCTGCTGACGCAGATCAAAGCTGACCGTACTGTGGTGGTGTCCCCAGTGTTTGATAAAGTCAACTTTGATGATCTCAAGGTTATTCATTACCATTCTGCAGCCCATGCCTTCGACTGGGCTCTGTGGTGCATGTATGAGAGTTTTTCTCCCGAATATTACAAACTCAATGACAATTCACTACCTGGGAAGTAAGTTCAGTATGTTTAGCCAATATAATGGCCTTATTAACTGCATCTTGATGCTCTAACAGGGTTTTTTTTTTCTTTATTATAATACCAGTATACAGCAGTTTAAAATACAGTTCTCTTCTTTGACTGTAGGAGTCCATCTATCATGGGGATCCTAGTTGCTGACAGAAAGTTTCTGGGGGAAATTGGACTCCTTGATGAAGGAATGAAAGTGTATGGTGGAGAAAATGTTGAGCTGGGAATTCGTGTGAGTAATGAATATGCAGACTTGTAAAATCCTCTTTCACAGTAAAGTAAACATGCACGCTGTGTTTGCTATCTGATTTTTTTTTTAAAGTTTTTAACCACAGATGCACTAATCTATAGGTAATTTAAAATGCCTATAAAACAACCATACTATGGAAATTAAAATCTTCTAGCAACATCTATAGCAGAACTGGATGCAGGCTAATAATGAAGGGTTGGCCTGTCATTTAAAAGTAGATAAAACATATTCGGCTGGTTTCCCGTTCATGGATTAAGCATGGTCCTAGACTAAAAGGAAAAAGTCAATGAAGACCACAATAGGAAAAAATATTTAGTCCAGGATTAGACATAATCCCTGTATGGGAAACTGGGCCATTGACTCCAAAAGCTCATTTACTTTATTTTTGAGTGAAAGAAAGGAAGATTTCACACTTGTGGGAGAATGGTAAATATGAAGCTACAAGAAGCAGTTAGCTGAATAACAGAAATAAGTGATGAGTAGTGACTGATCAATTATTTGATGTTTAAAGTGTGCTTTTCATGTAGGTGTGGACATGTGGAGGCAGTATTGAAGTAGTTCCATGTTCCAAGATTGCTCACATTGAGAGGAATCACAAGCCCTACATGCTTGACCTGAGTCCTGCCATGAGGAGAAACGCTCTCAGAGTCGCAGAGATCTGGATGGATGAATACAAACATAACATCAACGTGGCATGGAATTTGCCATTTGAGGTGCTTTGAGATGCCACTGAGAAATACACAAATAGCAAATGATGTTTTCTGTAAGGCAGTGCTTCCCGAAATCAAGAGTGCTGCGGCCAACTTAAAAACCAGAAAATCCCTCAGAAAGTTTCCTGATTACAAGCCCATCTTCACTCTCATCAAAATACTGGAGAAAGTGATGTATTTCCTTGAAAATCTGATTAAAAAAAAACATTAAAACACAGGCTGTTGCCTATAAATTGCTAATACTACCCAGTCATATGTAAAGTAATAATGCTAATATGTGACCTACTTGCCACTGGGACACAAACTTCAATACAAGAGCAGAGTAATCCAATCCAATCCAATTTTATTTATAAAGCGCTTTAAAATCACCCATGGGGTCCAAAGTGCTGTACAATATAACAATAATATACATAAAACAGCTCAATAAAATGCATTAAAATACTTGAAAATTACATTAAAAAAGTACACAGCTCACAGTGTCAATCTTTAATTAGCGTTAGTGTTAAAAGCCAAAGAAAAAAGGTGAGTTTTTAAAAGTGACTTAAAATGCGCGAGTGATGAGTCTAATATCCTGTCTAATATCCAGTGGCAGATCATTCCAGAGATTTGGTGCTGCTACTGCAAAGGCCCGTTCCCCTCTGAGCCTAAACCTAGTTTTATGCACAGTCAGAAGCAGATGGTCTGCCGACCTGAGTGACCGGGTCTGAATGTAAGTGTGTAGAAGCTCAGAGAGATAGGGTGGGGCTAGACCATTTAGAGATTTAAAAGTAAATAAAAGAATTTTAAAATGGCTCCTAAAATGAACGGGTAACCAGTGAAGTGACGCTCTTTAAAAAGACAAGGAGGGATAATGTCGTTTGGAGAACCAGAAGGTTTCAAGTGACCAACAAGCTCCTGTAGAAATTCCAAAGTTACAGGCTTAAAACTGTCAAAAACAGCAGAGCAGGAAATAGAGACTGAGGGGTCATTCACAGGAGGAGAAATAAGAGCCCTTGTAGTGGTGACCTTACTGATAAAGAACTGCAAAAATCTTTCACAGAGATCAGAGGAGGCTTCAGTACAGTCAGACTGTGGTGGATTTAAAACACTACTCATGGTTTTAAACAACGCACGAGGCTTGTGACAATTTGAGAGAACAATGGTTGAGAGATATTTAGTCCTGGCCTCTTTTACAGTTGACTGATAGTGACGCCAACAGTCTGTTAGAATTTGAAAGGACACATGTAATCTGTCTTTCCTCCACTTCTGCTCAGCTCTGCGACACTCGCGTCTGACTGAGCGGGTCGTGTCATTCAGCCAAGGCTCATGTTTAGCTTTGGACTGCCTAATCTTTAATGGAGCCACAATGTCAATAATGTTTTGGCAGGTGTTATGAAACCACAAACTCAACCCCTCTGTATCATCACCTACATACTCAGGAGTGACACAGTTCTGTGTGAAAGCAGTGGAGAACTGAAGAGCTGTGGAAGGGTTCATAATCTGACATCTGCGAGCAGCAGGCCAAGGTTTCCCTACAGTCCAGCCCAGAGAGATCCGAAACAGAACAGGCCTGTGGTCAGAAAACACTGCCTCACAGATCTCCAGGTTAAGAACAGGCAGACCATGTGTCAAAACAAGGTCAAGTGTGTGTCCACGTTCCTGAGTGGCACCAGACACGGACTGCACCAGGTTAAAAGAGTCAATGAGAGTTAAAAAGTCCTTTGCAATAGGGTGGTCAGGACAACAAACATGGACATTAAAATCTCCAGCAATGGCCCTGGTGGACCAATCCCTGGGTATCAAAACTTGCTATCAGGACATGGAATGTCACCTCTCTGGTGGGGAAGGAACCTGAGCTAGTGTGAAAGGTTGAGAGATATAGATAGTCGGCCTTACCTCAATGCATGACCTGGGCTCTGGAACCAGCTCCAGGAGAAGGGCTGGACTCTGTTCCACTCTGGAGTTGCCCTCGTGTGAGGCAGCAAACTGAGGTGGGTATTCTTGTATCCAGGGGTGAAAGTAAGCCGGTACGGTCCAGTACTGCGTACCGCTAAAAGATTCTGTGCCAGTATACAGTGCATGGAAGAGGGGGAGTGGCTGTCTGCTGTAAAGCCGTCATTCAGAACCAGTCATGGCTAGCAATAAGCAGTCTAAAACACGACTTAATCAGTTAATAATAAATAGCTTTGTTGTTGTTTCTGAACTGTTTGTGTTATGCTGGAGCTTCAATTCTCTAGCTTCTCTCACCTCGGAGCTAGGCTTTCGTCAACGGCCAGCCTTTAAAACGTTCACCAATACGTTTAGCCTGTTAACTGGCCACATATGCAGTGCTTTTCACCCTCCCATTTTGACCCCTCCCATTGACACCTCATTTGGCCAATCATGTAACTGGCCGTACCAAAATCACCTGAAAAAGCTACATGACCCCCTCTGGTTATTATTGGCTCTGGAAAACTCATTTCTTAACATGACTGGCCGAATAAGGTGTCAATCAAATTAGGTGGGTCTAGCCTGCCATATAAAATGCACTACATATGTCCCGCGGACTGGACGTGGCCAGTTAACAGGCTAAACATGGGTTTTCCAGAGCCAATAATGACCAGAGGGCATCATGTAGTTTTTTCAGGTGACTTTGGTGCAGCCAGTTAACAGGTTAATGTCTGTCTGCGATAAACTATCCCAATTAAAAGCAACAAGAGATTAACTAATTGTGTTTCATGTTATTCTGCTCCATTTCAACAACACAGCACAGCTTGAAAACACTGCTTATGATCGGAGATTTCATTTACTCTCTCACAGAGAAGAAACTGTTCTTCAGTCTGTTGGTCGAAGTCCATATGCTCCTGTACAGCTTTCCTGATGGAAGTGGTGCAAACAGTCTGTGGCCCGGATGGCTGGGGTCCGTGACGATGGCTCTGGCTCTCTTTTTGACCCGTCCTGCATATACAGAGTCAAGGTCTGGGAGGGGGCAGCCCACAATGCCCTGTGCTGTTCTTACCACCCGGGCCAGTTGTTTCCTCTCCAGTGCCGTGCAGCTGCCATACCACACAGTCACATTAAGGCAGAGCACGCTTTCAATTGTGGCCTGGTAGAAATTCACGAGCAGCTAAGATGAGAGTCCAGCCTGCATCAGTTTCCTGAATAAGAAGAGTCTTTGTTGTGCCTTCTTCACCAGGTGGGAGGAGTTGGTAGACCAGGAGAGGTCAGATGTGATGTGGAGGCCCAGGAACCTGATGTTTTCCACACGCTCCACTGCCTCTCCGTCTATGAGGAGGGGGGTGTGGTCCATTTTCCTGGACCTCCTAAAGTCTACAATGACCTCCTTGGTTTTTCCTGTGTTCAGCACAAGGTTGTTGGCTGAACACCACTGGGTGAGCTGCTGGATCTCCTCTCTGTAGTGGGTCTCATTGTTGTCCGAAATGAGACCCACTACTGTGGTGTTGTCCGTGTACTTCACCACTGTGTTCGTGGGGTGGATGGCAACACAGTTGTGTGTAAACAGGGTGAAGAAGGCTGGACTGAGCACACAACCCTGTGGCGTGCCTGTGTTAAGGACCAGAGGGGACGATGTTGCCTCACCTATTCCCACCACCTGAGACCTGTTGGTGAGGAAGTTTCAGCGCCAGCTTGTCTGGGATGACAGTGTTAAATGCTGAGCTGAAGTCTATAAATAGCATCCTGACATAGGTGTTGGGATGCTGCAGGTGGGTCAGGGCTGTGTGCAGGGTGATGGAGACAGCATCCTCTGTTGACCTATTCCCTCTGGAGTGACTGGAGGGTGTGCTCCAACTATTGGGGAACAACACTCCTCAGCCTCCCTGAAAATGTCAATGCCAGGGTGCTGGAAAGGAGGGTCCATCCGTTAGTCGAACCTCAGATTCAAGAGGAACAATGCGGTTTTCATCCTGGTTGAGGAATGCCAGACCAGGTCTTTATCCTCTCAAGGATATTCGAGTGTGCATGGGAGTTTGCCCATTTAGTCTACATGTGCTTTGTGGACTTGTAGAAGGCATTCAATCGTGTCCCTTGGGGTATCCTGTGGGGGGTGCTACAGTCCCTGTACAACAGCAGTGAGAGCTTCGTCTGTATAGCTGACAATAAGTCGGACTCGTTTCCTGTAGGTGTTGGACTTCGCCAGGGCTGTCCTTTGTCACCGATTCTGTTCATAATTTTTATGGGTAGAATTTCTAGGCATAGCCAAGTAGCAGAGGGTTTACACCTTGGTGGCCTCAGAATCTCATCTCTGCTTTTTGTGGATGATGCTGTCCTTTTGGCTTCATCAGGGGGTGGCCTCCAGTTCACAGTGGAACGGTTCACAGCTGAGTGTGAAGGGGCTGATTCTCCTACTCACATGATACAAGAACTAGTAGTTAATTAACAGCTTCACGAGGCGATATTAGACTTTGAGTGCTCTTAGTGTTTTTTGCATTGCCATTTAAGGGAAACCACTATTTAGTTTCTTCCTCAGCCACAATATATAAAACAATTCAGGCCTTATTCTTTGTCTCTGCAGAATCATGGAATTGACATAGGTGACATTTCAGAGAGGAAGAAACTCAGAGAAAGATTGAAGTGTAAACCTTTCAAGTGGTACCTGGATAATGTATATCGTAAGCTGGATCCCTGGGACAACCTACTTGCATATGGAGGAGTAAGTTTACTTTTCTCTGTTGCTTAGTATATGTGGGAAGGGGAGTACTGCAGGATGTGTGGGAACCTATTTGTTTTGATGATTTGCCCATAACATCATAATGTTCTTCTAATAACAGATGAAGAACCTTGATGCTGACATGTGTCTAGACCAAGGTCCAGTACCAGGTCACACACCTCTTGCCTACAATTGCTACTACTATGGAACTCAAGTAAGTGAAGCAGCTATGTGTTTGCCGAGAATCATGATTATAAAAGGTGCAGTAGTAAAGTTCAAATAAAAACAAAAACCACCAATTAAATTTGGCTCATTTCCCATCAAAGCATGTCTCCTTTTTCAGCTCTAGACTACTTCCAGTGCAGCTGGTACACTATATTGCCAAAAAATATTCACTTGTCTACCTTCACACACATATGAACTTGAGTCATATCACCTTCTTGATTCACAGTGTTCAATTTTATGTCAGGCCACCATTTGCAGCTATAACAGCTTGAACATTTGTGGGAAAATTTTCCACAAGGTTTATGAGTGTGTTTATATGAATTTACCATTCTTTGAGAAGCACATTTGTGAGGTAAGAGAATGATTTTGGACAAGAGGGTGTGACTCGTAGTCTCCACTCCAATTTATTCCAAGTTCTCCCACACCAAATTCACTCATCCATGTCTTTATGTCTTTCTGGACCTTACTTTGTGCACTGGTGTGCAGTCACCTTGGAACAGGAAGGGGCCATCCCCAACTGTTTCCACAAAGTTGGGAGCATGAAATTGTCCAAAATGTTTTGGTATGCTGAAGCATTACGAGTTCTGTTCATTGGAATTAAGGGGTTGAGCCCAGCTCTCGAAAATACAATAACCTCAGAATTTGAATCAATTTTCCTGTCACTATATTTCAAACATATAATGAAATGGCGTTCCAGAACACCCATCCAAGAAAAGACAAACAAATCAAACAAACAGGGGAGATAAGTGTTTGGGGCCTTACAGCTGTTTAAAAAGATGGAAGCAAACACAATGGGGTAAGTGAGGAGAAAAAAGGCATCTCATACTTTGCCCCGTAACAGGGTACGATATGAGGTTGGAAAGACCTCTGCATAGCGTAGTGTGAGCACATATACTGCATGGGAGCACTAGGGTAGGTATGGGTGCATGGAAGGGAGCCAGCGGAGGCGAGTGGGTTTGGATTACTGTGGAGCTGACCCAGCTCCCCCCTCAGCTAACAGTTCCTAATAAGAGGTGGGATGTTCATCAGCAGCCTTGGTCTAGAGATACCAGTTCACACAGGTGAGAAGATAGGATAGTGCGGGGGCATAGAGCATCTGTTTACATAACATCCAATAGAAAAATGAGATACCCAGCTATTCAAGGACGGTCAGGGAGCCAAATTTCAGATACTACCATTGTTTTGTACGGGCTGTCACTGATTAATTTGTCGACAGCCTTACAGTCTTGCTGGAAATTCTCAATGGCGAAAAATCCAATCATGTACTCCAACCTCCACTCCACCAAACTTTACACATGGCACAATGTAGTCAGACAAGTACCGTTCTCCTGACAACAACCAAACCTAGGCTCGTCCATCGGATTGCCAGATGGAGAAACGCGATTCATCACTCAAGAGAACACATCTCCACTACTCTAAAATCCAGTGGTGACTGGATCTGACGCTTTGCATTGCACTTGGTGATATTTGGCTTGGATGCAGCTGCGCGGCCATGGAAACCCATTCCATAAAGCTCGAGAGTGTTTAGAGTACTTTGTTCTCACTAACGGATTGTATAAATATCTCAAAACAAGCTATTTTTCTTCAACAAAGTGACTCACGAGAGTGGATTATTATTTATTAGAGGACTTTGTTGCTGATTCGACCGTTTTATTACTGCAGAAGGAACACAAACGAACAGCTGTTACTCGGAAGGCGTTTCACAGTAAGTCCAAGTTTTTATTCCCAGCTCGTGCTCGTATTATATGCCGTTTGGATGTAAATATGTATGTCTCGATGGGCTTTCACGGCGGTTACACAATGGCTAAGAGCAATGTTTATTGATATTCGTGACATTCGCTTTGTGGTGAGCTTTGGGTTCCTTTGTGTTTGGGAGTGGGGGTCATTGTTTGCGAGGAGGTTGTAGGTTGTATATCAGGACAGTTGGGAGGATTGTGGATTTTTTTATGTGTATATGTAGTGTTTACATTCACTGTAACTGTTGATCAATATGCAATTTATTTATTTTGGGTGTGTGAAGGAATCACTAAAAATAGACTGGGTTTTTTGTGAATGAAGGCCAAGCATTTTCCTTATTTTACAAATTAGCGCAACCTCTGATTTATATGTCTATACTTATAATTAATTCACATTATCAGTAACTCTGTGTATAGCAGAGGATTTCTCAGGGTAGTATCTTTGATTAGAGCCCTCATTGATGACTGTATGTTGAAGCATTGAGGAGTTACAGCCATTTGAAGTTTGTGTAACAAAGGCTGGCTTACATGTGCCTCTTGGTCTCTGCAAATGGCACATGAGACCACGCCAGGACATCAACACACAACAACCTTTACAGAACAGTAGGTTTTTGTGCTATCTTGATAAAAAGTTTAAATACACGGTAAAAAGACTTCATTCTACAGCTTCATTATATTTTCTAGTCCATACCTTCTACACTCAGTGTGTAGTTACATAAAAAATTGTCAAATTTTTCTGTGTTCCAAACTTAATAGCTACATACTCATTACAGTTACAGCATTTTTGACTGCAAAAATGAAAAATATAGCTTGTCTTTTTCACAAAGAGACCAAGCTTTTGCATGTGCTCCAAAGAGTTCAGGAACAGCAGCTGATTTAATTTGGGTATGCTTTTTCAGGTGTTTTTGGTGATTTTGGAGCAGCCAGTTAACAGGTTAAATTGGAAGCAGTCCAGCATTGACCAAGGAAACATTCCTCCAGGGGAGGAGGGCCAAATTCAAATTATGTGTTGTCATTCTGTATTTTCATGGACAAAGGCACAGAGGTTTACGATCAAACCCTGTGGTCTCCAACCCTGTTGTCTCTGTATTTCGTAAGCCTGTTTGACAACCTTATCTTATTTTCACTTTTTGTCTCCTTTTTTCTTGTAAGATCACATATTACCGTGGAACAGGCGAGCTCTACATTGGTGGGATTGAGTCGCACAAGTACAACGACAACCGGTGCTTAACTGATGTAGGTGAAAAAGAAACTGAGCCCGGCCTGTACAACTGTAAAGAGGCTATGCAGAAAGGAATGGGGATCTACTGGGACTTCACTCAGGTACAACAAAATAAAGTTGTATTAACACAGATCTTTTGACCGGCCGGAGCGCCGGTGCTCCCAACTGCTAACTGCTTTTAAATGCTGGTTGAATTGCAACCACATTTGATAGAGCAATAAATTCCTTTTGCGTATAAAACCAGAGGATTTACACTTACAGTACATATCATGCATTCATGTCCCAGAGTGCTGTAGCCTTCCCCTAACGGGTTTATAAGAATCGCATAGAAAGCGCTAACAACAAAACGCACTCCATGCATTTAATTGTGTGGATTAGCATGTAGAGCTATGGAATTTCTGTATCTACCATAATATGTTGATACAGAAAACAGTTTTCAATTTCTTTGTTGGTTAGTGCACTTTTTAGCTACCTTATGTAGTTTCTATGGATTTCCTTCATACATATTATTATAATTAGAGTTATGAAGATTTCTATTGAAGATTCTATTGTATAGTGAGTTGAAATATTCCACAAGATTTTACTACAGCATGTATAACTGTAAAGATTTGGTCTGGCAGCATTCTTTACATTCTCTTTTCTTTTCAGGGCAAAGAACTGAAGAACAGACAGACAAAGAGATGCCTGGAAATTATAAATCACAAACTTCTAATACAGGAATGCTCAGGTCAAAGATGGCAAATTCAAAACATAATCAAACCCTTTTAAAGTGTGTTTGATCTCTGCAAATAGGTCAGTGGATAAATTACACCTGAATGATCTTATAAGACATTAAAATTTCTTTTCCAATATATATTAATGTGACATTTTTGATCAGCTGTTAAAGTCAAGTAATTTTGAAGAAATACCCTAAATATTGAAATTGCTTTTTGTGAGTGTTGGCAGGTAAGAATGACTAATAAAATGACAAGAATGACACTGCATTTGTCTATAACACCATCCCTCAAGCACACAAACACAGATGCACACACTGTCCATCCATCCATCCATTTTCTTCCGCTTATCCGGGGCCGGGTCGCGGGGGCAGGAGCCTAAGCAAAGAAGCCCAGGCTTCCCTCTCCCCAGCCACCTCCTCCAGCTCATCCGGGGGGACCCCAAGGCGTTCCCAGGCCAGCCGAGAGATATAATCCCTCCAGCGTGTCCTGGGTCTACCACGGGGCCTCCTCCCGGTGGGACATGCCCGGAACACCTCACCTAAGAGGCGGCCAGGAGGCATCCTAATCAGATGCCCGAGCCACCTCAACTGGCTCCTTTCGATGTGGAGGAGCAGCGGCTCTACTCTGAGCCCCTCCCGGATGGCCGCACTCCTCACCTTATCTCTAAGGGAGAGGCCAGCCACCCTTCGACGGAAACTCATTTCTGCCGCTTGTATTCGCGATCTTATTCTTTCGGTCACTACCCAAAGCTCATGACCATAGGTGAGGGTAGGAACGTAGATCGACCGGTAAATTGAGAGCTTCGCTTTTACACTAAGCTCCCTCTTCACCACGACAGACCGGTGCAGCGTCCGCATCACTGCAGAGGCAGCCCCGATCCGTCTGTCGATCTCCCGCTCCCTTCTCCCATCACTCGTGAACAAGACCCCGAGATACTTGAACTCCTCCACTTGGGGTAAGAACTCGTTCCTGAGCCGGAGAGAGCACTCCACCTTTTTCCGGCTGAGGACCATGGCCTCAGACTTAGAGGTGCTGATTCTCATGCCGGCCGCTTCACAATCGGCTGCGAACCGTTCCGCTGTGAGCTGGAGGCCACCCCCTGATGAAGCCAACAGAACCGCATCATCCGCAAAAAGCAGAGATGAGACTCTGAGGCCACCAAGGAAGAAGCCTTCCGCCACCTGGCTACGCCTAGAAATTCTGTCCATAAAAATTATGACCAGAATCGGTGACAAAGGGCAGCCCTGACGGAGTCCAACACCCACAGGAAATGAATCCGACTTATTACCGGCTATACGGACCAAGCTCTCACTGCGGTTGTACAAAGACTGAATGGCCCGCAACAACGGGCCAGACACCCCATACTCCCGCAGGACCTCCCGCAGGACACCCTTTGTCCTTTGGGACTCAGGAGGGGAAAGCAGTGCTCCACTCACACGGTTTATAGTGCGGGTGGGGTGCTGCTGACTTCAACTGAGGCTATAGTCGGACGGTGGAAGGAATACTTCGAGGACCTCCTGAATCCCACTGACACGCCTTCTGTAGTGGAAGCAGAGTATGGGGACGAGGGAGATGACTTGACCATCACTGGGGGTGAGGTCACTGAGGTAGTTAAACAACTCCTTGGTGGCAGGGCCCCTGGGGTGGACGAGATTCGCCCTGAGTTCCTGAAGGCTCTGGATGTTGTAGGGCTGTCTTGGTTGACACGCCTCTGCAACATCGCGTGGAGATCTGGGGCAGTGCCAATGGATTGGCAGACCGGGGTGGTGGTCCCCATCTTTAAGAAGGGAGACCGGAGGGTGTGCTCCAACTTTCGGGGGATCACACTCCTCAGCCTCCCCGGTAAGGTCTATGCCAGGGTGCTGGAAAGGGTCCGTCCGTTAGTCGAACCTCGGATCCAGGAGGAACAATGCGGTTTTCGACCTGGTCGCGGAACGCTGCACACACTGTGCAACAAATTATTTTTCCTCCTTTTCCTCAAGGACACCTTCACATATTCTGTCCCAGTAAATATAAAAGTAAAACTCATGCTTAGAAAGTTGTGGTTTAAAGTATTGTTTTATTAATTAAACTTTCAGCTACACTGAATTTGAAAATTCTAAAACAATTTTTATTAGTTTTGTGAATTAGACATTTGCTGTATCGCTTTAGAATTTGAAGGACTGATGGTAGGAATTCATTGTAAGCTGCTCCAAATTTAACTTAAATGTTTTTGTTTGAAATAATTCAACATGTATTTTGAATTTAACGTTTATGAAGTTTTGTAAGGTTCAGCTTTAGTTATGTACTTATTGAAAAAAAAACATATTTCCCTTTTAATGGCTGGCATGCTGTCATTCAGCTGACTGATTTGTGTGTAATAACGTTGTGTTAATTTAATTACTTTTGATGTGTTGACTGTCAGCTTTGTGCTCCTCTTAGGTGTTCTCTCAGGCCTTTTTATTTTTGATATCAAGAAAAATTTGACCCATATTGGCATTTGTTGCAGTTGGGTTAACGCTTGAGTCTTTTTTTCTTTTTCTTTTTTTTTTATAATTCTTTTCAGTGGAAGGATTAGTGATCTGAGATGATTAACTGGTTAGGGAACTATGCTGGGCTCAAAGCCAGAAGCAGGTTCATGGAGGTGGTTCTTTTCTCAATAAATATAATAAAATATGTTTCTTTGTTTTACAGTGTCTGACTGATTTTTGTTGGCCATGTATATTTACCAGTTACAGCACAACACAACAGCACTCTCACAATCACTATCCTCATTCATCTCTAGCTTGGGATGAAACAAATGCAAATCTAAGATGCACAGAAAATCTTGCTGGAGTAACCACTGACTTTCACAGTGACCAAAGTCCCATCAGGTGAACCTCTGATAGCACACTAAAGCTGCATTTCCATTAGTAACTACCCAGTGCGGCTCGACTTGGCGTGGTTTGAAGGTGTTTCCATTAGTGACTGGTACCAGGTACTGTTTTAGTACTCACTCAGCCGGGGTTCCAAGCGATCCGAGGCGATCCAAAAATTTGACGTGGAAGAACAGCATGTCACTGATTGGCCAGGAAGTGTCGTCACTAGTTGAGTCATGAGAGTGACTCCTTTACCAGAACCAACCGTGCCATTTTAAAACCCGACAGCTATAAAATGGAGACACGCAAAAGCACCGGTTTCCAAACCAACAGTTTGCAGTGGTAGTTTTGCAACAAGAGAGCCATGTGAAACGTGCACACGGGATACATATTATAACCCTATACTCAAGCTGAGAAACTGCAATGAATGGATGGATCGATGAATTAAATTACGATAATTGTTGCTGGAAGTACACAAATAGCAGCACTTTTGAAGTACAATGAGTTGAGTATGACTGTTCAGCGGTATAGGGTTAATACTTAAGAATGATAACTTTAATCCATTAAAACATTTTACGGGGTACTTATGCATGATTATAATAAACTGCCATTAGCTATGTTAGTGTGATGCCATTGGTCGACAGAAAACAGTTTACATCTCTTTTCTAATTACAGACTAGTAAATAAGCCATTTGTAATATATAAATAATCATTTGCAGCACACACAACTGCCGAGCATCAATAGAATAATATCAAACAAAAGTGATCAACAATTGGGCCCAGTACTGTAAATGTTATTATGCTGCTATACCACAAAATGGCATGGTAGCAGCCAAAGAGCACAAATGGGGCATAAAAGTGAGGTCCACTAGTCTATCCATGCAACCTGGCCACAGTGTGAAAACAACAAAAAGCTGTCACCACAGGAATAGTGATTGAACCAGGATTAACCACCACAGCTCACAAATGCACAGATAGAACATGCATGAATAAAACCAAGACAGTCTGCAGTGTGGCAGGAAGGATAAGGACCCAAACACAGGACTCAGGAGGGAAAGCATGAACTCATCAATACACAACTTTGTTACTGGATGCACATCAGGTACAAGGATACTAGAAAATTCAACTGGAGCTAATAGGTAAACAACTAGGAATACTCAGGGACACTCTGAACCAGGAAACACGCTACCTGAGTGAGATGATGTGGCAAAGAACAGGAGGACACAGATGATACACACATGAGGTGATCAGGGAGAGAGGACATACCAGGGAGCACAGCGGAACAAGACAAGGGGAGTCAAACAGAATATGATACAAAGTAAAACAGGAAGTAGACATGGAAACAAATACTGACTTGAGGACACAGGGACACAGACACACTGAGGGACTACAACACCTACACTACGGCAACAAGATCATAACTAGACACAAGAGGAGGACTTAAATATAGCACAAGGAACAGAGACCAGGACTGAAATCCAACTTAACTGGAGAACAAGCCAGAAACAATGAAACACCAAACAGAGCCGGGAACGCAGGAAGGCTGAGAACTGAAACAGGATTAAATAGAAAGTGAACAACAACCAAGAACAGAACTCAGAAACATAAACTTAGAAGCCCGAGGATAGAAACAATGAAACCAACCAGGAATTAGCAGAATAAGACAAAAATTCAAAACTGCAAAAATACAATAAACTAGGAATCAAACATTAACCTTAACAATATAAATTGAAAAGTTAAAGTCCTAAAATTCTAAACGCTGGGTAATAAACCCAGGACCATGATAATAAGATCCAAACAAAACCTATATTAACTAGCAACACACTGAGGAAGCTGAAACCGGCTGACAGCTTGTTTTTGACAGTGACACAGTGCAGGGTTTCCGCAGGGTAGTAAAAGGTAGTAAAAGGTAGAAAACAGAATTTGACTTGGTAGTAAATTTTTCATCACCCCTTCAATATATTTTGACTTTTCCATTGATGCAAACTTTTTGTTTTAAGTTCGTTTAACTGTAAGATCTGTATAAAAATATAACTACTCAGCAGGACCTGAGCTGACGTTGATAGACGAGCGGTTCCACTGTCCGATCTGCTGTGCGCATGCGCGGAGTCATTTTGCGCCTCGTCATGGGAAAATGTAGTTTTCACAACTTTGGCTCGATGACCCGGCAAAGACTGGCTTAACCCTCCGGAGTGCACGGACGTGCTGGCGGGTCAAAATGACATCGCCGATTTTAGATGACGTAGCATCGGGACGCTGCTGACATGAATCGAAAGTGCAGACTTCAAACTATGTACCAGTTTTTAAATTACATTGATAGGCCAAGTAAAAACAGAGTTATGCCCAATAATTTACGCCATGCTTTTTCCTGTATATCGTCCTCACCTTCGGTGCGCGTTTTGTGCAGAAATAAACTGCGAAAATGTGAGTTTCGCTAACAGGAAGTGCTTGCTAATAAAAACAAAACAAAATAATTCCCGACAACCCCTTTCCTATTGGTGCAAAAATCAACCAATCAGAAAATTATGCGGTAACACGATGCATTTGGGTGCATTTGACTGCTGCGGAGCAGGTGAAAAAGTGGTAAAAGAGACATTACTGGCAAGTTTTGCCTGTGATGGGCCCCTCAGTCTTGTGGAGGACAGAAACTGTTTTTTGAGGTGGCATAAATGATTTGTCTAGCATCTTAATGTGAGTCCTGATTGCTCTGCCAATAGTTGTACACAAAAACACCTGAGGCCTTTCCTGTATTTTAATGTGAATAGTTGTATTTAACTTTATTTACTATATTTTTATACAAATTTTGCAAATTTACAACTTTTATTTGCATTTTAATTGTAAAAAATATTTTGTTAAGCATGTTTGTGATTTTTAACTGATATAATCACATAAAAACATTACAAGTCTTAATACAGTATGTCAAAATGAAAGAATAACTATACAGTCACACACATGAGGTCATACTGAAAAAAAAAATTATACCAAACAAGGCAAGTTAAACAGTGAAGCTAAAAACAAAAATAGTCAAAAATGGCCAAATATACCCCGGACCCCAGAGGGTTAAGATCGAGAGGCGTTTTCTAAAGTGTGCAGAAAAAATATAAATTTGACCTGAAACGGTGTGACGGCGATCAAATCACACCGAGCATCCACCGTTCACCAGCAGCGGATTCGTAGGCATGTTGAGCAGATCCCTATTTTGTTTTTTGGTGCTACACAAAGCACTGTGACTGCAACTTCAAGGTCAGCTACGAGCACAATTATTGCCGTCACACCTCAGCAGCAAACTAGTATTCCAATATTGTATTGGAAAATAATCGGCTTGTGAAACTTGAATTTCATTGCATTTTGTTTATATTCTTTAAAAAACAAATTTAGATGGATTCAACTCATTGTCATCTGCGGTCATGCAGCCAGAGACCGGCACTACTGTTGGGCAATGTGGTTTAAGTGTCTTGCCCAAGGACACAACGCAGCACAGGGACAGGGACTCAAACTGGCAACCCACCGGCTGCAAGACAGGCATCTACCTACTGCGCCACTTTTTGAAATGTGTTTAGAATATTAATTTGTATGAGGTCTTAGTCAAGACAAAGTCACAGTTACACCTTCAAGTAAGTGTGATAAAGTTTTATCTTTGGTGAGAGATGGGCGATCATCTTACATGGCTTAGTGCTGTGAATCCACCGCTACCCCAAAAAAGGCTGCTGCTCGATTTCGTCGTGGTAGTAAAAATATTTTAGAGGTAGTAAAAATAGGTAGTAAAAGGTAGTAAATTTAACTCTAGGATTCCTGTATAAACCCTGCAGTGACATGATGAATACCATACTTAGCCAGTTAGCGATAGCTAAGTACGTTTGGAGCTGGTTACAAACGAAACCTGTAATTGCAGTGGCACAGTGGGTAGGCGTTTGCCTTGCAGCCGGAGGGTTGCTGGTTCGAGCCCCCGTTGTGTCCTTGGGCAAGGCACTTAAACCACATTGCGTAACGGTAGCGCATCTGGCTGCATGACCGCAGATGCTCGTCTCTGGATGAGTGATCTGGAACGATCATTTTGTTGTGCGCACAGTGACTGAGTTTACAATGAACATCTAAACATACCTTTGTCTTTTTTCTTCCTCTAATCTTCTCCTTTTTCTCCTGTCTGCCTCACAGGGACAGGTCCTTTCTGACACATTTCTATTTCGTAGCCACATCCACAAATGACCAAAACTGATGGACCATCAGGTCACCTGGAGCACTGCCGGTGAGCATGCCTTCCCAAACTACCTGAATTCATACTGACACACGCAGTCAGCAACTCATTAAATTAGTGTTGTTAAAATTGTACAAATATGAAGAGGTGGAATAGTTTCTTCTTTCTTTTAGGACACTGGCATGTTAAAAAAGGACAAAGTTTCATCACAAATGTAGGTGAGCTTGGGGGCCCCCCAGTGGTCAGGGGGCCCTATGCAGCCGCATGTCACCTATGAAACCTGTGAAGCGCAGAAATTCACATCAGTTTTTACCTGAAAAATTTGCAACTTTTCATCAGTTTGAAATATATTCATTTTTCCTGATGTGATCTTTAAAGAATAACATAATTTTATATTTTATTTAATGTGTTGAGGAAAAAGCTGCTGTATTCTGGACATTCAAATTCATTTTACTGATTTAGATAATTATTTTTAATCCTGTTCGGCCCGCGACTCAGAATGTGTCTTCAATTTTGGCCCGTCCTGTGATTGAGTTGATACCCCTGCTCTATGTGAAACAAACAGCGGTGGATGGAGCAGCTACAAAGTTCTCTTTTCTTCATGTTGCTGATCAGTTGGTTGATGAAGGATTTCCAGCTGTTTCCCAATAAAAGTTTTAAGGTGATTACAGGAGCAAGTGCTGCTTTGGTCTCCTTTCGCTCCACCTGAGTGCACTGTCTCAGTAACGGCTCTGCAGACTGCACGTAAAAGCTGCTGCAGTGTTTTTGTTGAAAAACTGGGTGCTGCATAAGCTTAACGCTGTAATGCTTTTTATTCACAAGCATCCTCAAAATTACGATTCAGCTGTGGGTCCATTTTTAATTGCTAATCACTCACGACCTTAAGGAGATCAAATGTGCACATTGTGAACTGTCCATGCTCTGTGGTAGATTGTACATTGCAGTGAAAATACAGACACAAGCAGCGATAAAAGCAACGATCTAGCCGGGGTGGAGTCCGCGGGGCGGGCTCCAGTTTGCTAAATGCAGTGACAGCAGAGCTCCCAAAAGCCTCTTTCCCACCAACAGGGTTCCGGTGCCGGTGCCTTAGTTTGAACCGTTAGGCGGGGTTTTCCACCGCGGAAGCCCTCGGTGCCTCGGCCAAAAAACGGGTTCAACTCCGGCCCCGCAAACTAGCTGGTCTCGAACCAAGAACGCGTGCCGAAAGCAGCAGAAGAGCATGACTCTGCCTTCTCAACATCAAGTTTTCTAACATATTACATGTGTATTACATGAGAAAAGCGAAGTGATTTTCACAGCTGTGAATTAGGTTGGGCTCTAAGGCTGAACTTGCTGCTTTGTATCAGTTCATATCACAGATAAAAGGACACAAAGTGCGTACTTGTCTTGCTCTAGTGGCTGTCTGTCTTTACCTCTGTGCTGCACACAGATGCTGCAGTAGTTTGGTTTGGACCATAAAACGTATTTGCAGCACGAGAAAGGGGAGCGTGTTCTCCCACGTTTGTGTGCTTCGGCTTCAGTGACCAGACGAGGACCCGCCCACACTCATACGTAAAGGAGCAGTTCACAGAAACGCGGTGGGAACGCGGGCCCATTCTTAAGCGTTTCGCCGGTTCACTGGGAACAGCACAAGCACTGGCACGCAAACCGCCTCCTCGGCAGTGGGAAAGTAGCAACAGTGAAGCGATGAAATCCTCAGCCCGGCGCAGTACGGCAGACCGTTTTAACATAAAATCTGATTCACTATGGCAGGCTGTTTTAACAAAATCCGATTCACCACACTTACATTCCAGATATCTGAAACTGATTTATGACTAGACGTATTAGTAAATTCAGATATCTCTAATTATGTTTTGACTAGACAAAATACCTATTTGAGATATCTCTAATTACATTCTGACTAGTCGAAATGACGTCAGATTTACCATTCATTTGTATGGCGGCTTCAATTCAAGATATCTTCAATGGATTTCTGACTATCTGAAACTCACATTTTAGATATCTACAATTAAATTATGACTAGTCGTAAAGTTAATTCAAGATATCTTGTTTTTTATTTTGACTAGTCATAATTCTAATTAAAGATATCTTAAATGACACCATATTTCTATATATCTTAAATGTATTTTTAGATAGGCGATAAATAGTTTTGACTAGTGCAAATTAAATTCTAGATATCTTGAAAGCAAATAATGACTAGGCAAAACTAAATTAGAGATATCTAGAACTGTAATTTTGACTAGTCAAAATGCCTTTTAAGATATCTCCAAATGAATTACAGATATCTTGAATTAGGCGGCTTTTCTATTTAAGATATCTTAAATTAACATTCTGACTGGTCAGAATGACGTTTGAGATATCTTGAATTACGGAGCATTTTGGCGGAATGTTTATAAGGCAGTTTGTTACAGCGGCCTGCCATAAAATCAGATTCTGTGCAGATTTCTGAAGCAGTCTTTAAGTACACGACTCTCGTGCTCTCTGCATATCCCATACTGAGGAGCTCTTTCTATATTGTTGCATTTTATTACAATTTTGCCTATAACGGCCAGCGCAATTGCAGGCACCTGAAATTCTACACAGGCAGTTGTTTGGACAGCTCAGTACAGCACAAGGGGGCCTTCACGCAATCGTTAAATTCAGATATCTAAAACGTAATTTTGACTAGTCATAATTACGTTTTAGATATCTTAATTTGTAATTACGGATGTGTGACCCGTCAAATGACGAATCCGGTGATGTAATTTGAGATATCTTGAAAGGAATTTTGACTCGCCAAAATGTAATTGAAGATATCTTGAATTATTATTCTTACTAGTCAGAATGGAATTGCGGATATCTTAAATTACCATTCTGGATAGTCAAAATGTAGTTTTGTCTAGTAAAAATGTAGTTTTAGATATCTGAAATGTAATTACGGATAGTCAGACAAATGGATTTTATGTTAAAACGGCCTGCCATAGGCGCAGCGCCTTGCGATCAACCGCTAGTTAGAACACTGATATATATTCTCTCTCTACACTGAGACAACACACACACATATCTGGCAAGAATAAATAAAATAAAAATATAAACAATTAACAAGAATAGCCTATAGAAAACTTATAGAGTTCTTCTTGTAAACGCAAATATGTTTGGTACAAGAGTGCATTCAGATAATCATTCTGATTGCAAAAACTGCCAGAAAAAAAAAAAAAGTTTGCATGGATAAAAACACACAAAATCTGCACAGTTAAAACAGAACCCAAGCTCGACCTGACAATGTCCAAACACCTTAATTAAAAGAGCGTCTATTACGTCAGTGACTCAACCGAGAATGCAGCCGGAGTGGATGCCGCCTATGAGGCCCACATCCCCTGCCAAGGGACAATGTCCTAACCGCCTCTGTTATGTCCCGAGGTAATTGTCCAAGGGACAAAGTCTGTACTGCCCTAAGACATCTAAAACAACTATTTTACGTACAGTACAAATACAGACAAAAACACACAGAAGGCACCTGAGCTTGTCCTGAAAGGTCCAAACCGGGCTTCAATTAAAAAGTCCTTCTGTTCAGGCGCCTGGGTGGCTTAGTGGTAAAGCCGTTGTTGTGCCAAAAAGTGATCGGCTGCCAGAAATTGATTGCGTGCCGCTGGAACGCGCAACTCCTTAAAGCTACGGCTGCTCCACGTTCACGCGGTCCGCGGGAGCACCAGCTCCTTAAAGATGCAGTGACTAGCTTAAAGCGCCTACCGTACATAACCAGCTGCTCATTTCAGGATTAAACTGACATAACGTGCAAATAACTACAATTTTATGCTCTTTTTATAAGGCAAAGGTATGTATGTGTAACATAGTTAAAATGGTTCGTGTTAAATCCTGCTAAAATGCACCATCTGCTGGTCAAAAGTCATACTGCATTCACCCTTAGGAGCAAGGCATTGTGGGTAATCCTCAGAGTCGCGAGGATCACTCATGAGGTAACATGTCTCTGCGATGTCTGACAAAGAAATATGATTGTCATGCTTATGGAGTATGTTTATGGTTTTCACTTGTGTATATTATTGAACTATGTTTACTGTAGGCCACGATCGTTCTGTTGTTCTGTCGTTATGGCCGTGCCTTAGAAGAATCTAGTTGTGTGAAAACGTGGGAAATTCCCGCGCAGTAACGCTATCGCTCCTCCTTGCAGAAGGAGCGCTTGTTTTGCTGACCAGAGACACCTTACCTCTGTGCTCATTTTGTGAAACTGCAGGTATGTTTTATCAAATAGCATTTTATCATTGTAGCAGATGGTTAATACTCAACTTTACTGAGTTTTATATATTCAGTTTTATATATAAAAAGAGTTCATTTATTTTTGCATTGTTAAGTTATAAACTCTAAGAAAATGGCATCCAGTAAATAAAATGTCAGTTTATTTTATTTTCAGAATATTTACTTAATTGCTTTATTTTTTTTTGAGAGGTTAGTTCCACTGAATTGATTGTAAGAGAAAAATATCCACTATACGGTCACTGTAATCTCCAGTGTTTTTATTATTTTATTGTGGGTAATCCTCAGAGTCGCGAGGATCACTCATGAGAAGGAGCGCTTGTTTTGCTGACCAGAGACACCTTACCTCTGTGCTCATTTTGTGAAACTGCAGATGCAGATGGAGAATTAAAGACAACTGATGCCACAGCCTGAGCAGCTTCTCGTGATTTATTTCTACACTCAGAGAGGACACCAGATACACATAGGTCACATTGGTGCCGTGACTCGTCCTCGACAACATCGGACCGGGCTGGTGTCTTCTCATCGCAGCATCGTTTGGAGCATCTCTTGTGTTTTGACTGTTGGGTGTACTTCAATTTTACATTTGCCTGTTATCATATTGCGTTAAGCCCATTGTAGTTCTTTTGATGTACTGTTAAATATGGATCTCAGTAACTGTGGTGATAACTTAAATGTGACCCCCCTTGGTATTGGTAGGGGTAGAGGGTTCACAGCTGTTCCTTTTTCACTGGGTGGCCATCGGGTGGGTAATAGGACAACAGATAGTCCCTGTGGGCTTTTGTTTGACTCACAGCCACCAGAGGGCGCTACTGCGTCAGTTGCAAATCCTCCAATTACTGATGTAAGTCTAGTTGACCAAATGAGTTCTATTGTACAGCAGATTGGACAACAGCTGGCTGATAGCGTTATGTCACATCTTAATACACCTCACACCTCAAGTCCTGCAGCTGCTACGTATGCATGTCCTGGTGGGGCATATGAAACAAAAGACATCCCTTCCAGTCAAGCTTTAGATCTTTCCCAGGTGCAGCTAGTAGCTCAGAGACAGATCAAAGACCCACCTATATTTCGAGGTGAGGGTTCGGACTCACTGACTGTTGATGAATGGGAGGAAGCCATGCAGAGTTACATAAGGAAGAGCGGCATTCTCCCAGAAAATCAAGCTGAGGAGATTATGATGCACCTGAGAGGCAGAGCGAAGGATGTTGTAAAATTTGGTGTAAGGAATGGTGGTCTTGATGTCCAGCATAACCCACAAGCCATCTATGGCCTCTTACGCAAACATTTTAGCTCCTCCCACTGCTCGACAGTGCCCCTGGCTGATTTTTATTCCACCCTGCCAAGTGACGGAGAAGATCCATATGAGTATTGGCTAAGGCTAAACAGAGCCGCTGATGTTGTTGGTAACTGTCTTAAGGAGCAGGGGAAATCTTTTGACAATGCTGGTGTTGAAGTTGCACGCATGTTCATCAGACACTGCCCCTGCAGGGACCTGGCTCTTGTCTTTAAAACTAAGACATGTGTTAGATGGTCTGCTCGTGAAGTTCAGGAAGTGCTGGATGAGTATCACCTTGAAAAAGGGCTCAAGCGTTCTTCAGATAAGAGCAACAGTGTCCATGTACATAAGGCTGAGGTTAGCGCTAATGCTACTTTTTGTCCAGTCGGCCATGAGCAGAGACAGGTTGTGAATCAGGAGGGCTCTGCTATTGAGCGGTTGATCAGCATGCTTGAGAAAGTGTTGCTTCAGGGCCCTGGCTATGCTCATGCTACTGTAGGGCGACAGAGTGTCAAATTGCCAAAAATACCAGGCTTGAAGGACACACCATGCTCTGTATGCAGAGACAGCTCCCACTCTACACTGACTCACTGTCGAGAAAACAGATTGTGCTTCCTGTGTCACTTACCTGGCCATTCAAGGCGCAACTGCCCCAAAGGGAGTTGTTCTCCTTCCAACGGACAGCAGGGAAACTGAATGATCTGCGTGGAGGGGAGGACAGCGCAGATCAAGTGAGTAGACCTCCCACCTTTGACTCGACAGATATTGATGATTACGAGGCTTTATTCTGCACTTACAGTGGCATGGTGCCACCACAGAAAACACTGATTGCACAGAGCCTGCATCGACTCTCAAAGACTGATAGCTTGTTCTATTCTGATGTGACTACTGATGGTGGACATGTTCTTAAGGCATTGGTGGACAGTGGATCTATGGCATGCACCGTAAGTGAAATGGCCGACAGAAAACTCTCACAGTCAATCCCTGATATTGACAGGAAATCAGCTGAGGATTTTGTCATCATAGGGTGTGGGGGCCACTTTGTCACGCCTTCTGCTATGTATGACCTCACTGTATCAGTGTATGGCTTTAGGGTGATAATTCCTGTTCTGGTTGTCCCGGGCCAGACTGATGACATGATCCTGGGCAGCAATGCTATAAAGTGGCTTATTTCACAGTTGAAAGTGACTCTTGGTGCCCAGAATAGCCCGTCCACAGTGGGTGGTATTCAGAGTGACACTTTACCCCACTTGGCAACCTTGCTGTCTTATTCAGATAACTGTGATGTACATGCACTGCCTCCCAGCTTTGGCACTGCGAAACTTAAGAGACGCATCACCCTGCAGCCCATGTCTGAACATTTGGTGTGGGCTAAGCTGCCTGCACCTGATGCCTCAGTGGCAGGGAGTACTGTCATCATTGAGCCCACCCAGTCTCGGTCCAGACCTGTTCAGATTCTGGTGGGCAGAGTTGTAACTTCCTTGTGGGGGGATGGTTGGGTCCCTGTTAAAGTGGTGAATCCCTCTGAGAAGCCCCTCACTCTGAGACGAAATACAAAGATTGCTGATGTGTCCCCCTGTCTTTCTGTACAGGACTTACCTGAACCTGTCCTTATTCAATCAAGTGCACAGTACACACAAGACTCACCGACTACTCTGAGATCAGAGGCAGAAATGTCACAGACCTTGTGTGATTTGGGCCTACAGGATTTGGACCTTTTGTCTTGTGAAGTTTCCCTGGAATGGAAGGGCAAACTGCTGCGGATCATTGAACAGTATGAATCCATCTTTTCCCGGCACAAAATGGATTGTGGTGAAGCAGTAGACTTTGTCCACAGAATCCGCCTTGTAGATGACAAACCCTTCAGACTGCCATACAGACGGGTACCGCCATGCTATTATGAGAAACTTCGCACTGCCCTGAACGAGATGGAGGAGTCGGGGATAATTCGTAAGTCACAGAGTGAATTCTCATCTCCCCTTGTCTTGGTTGCTAAGCCAAATGGTGACTTGCGCATATGCAATGACTTCAGATGGCTGAATGCAAGGACAGTTAAAGATGCACACCCTTTGCCTCATCAGTCAGATGCACTTGCTGCACTTGGTGGAAATGTCTTCTTTTCCACAATGGACCTCACGTCGGGGTTCTACAATGTCAGACTCCATGAGGATGATAAAAAGTACACTGCGTTCTCTTCCCCATTTGGCCTTCATGAGTATAACAGAATGCCCCAAGGCCTGACAAATAGTCCTGCCACTTTTATGCGAATGATGATGTCCATTTTTGGTGATGAGAACTTCACAAGCCTGTTATGCTACCTGGATGACCTTATGGTCTATGCCCCATCTGAACAGGTGGCACTTGACCGTCTACAGATGGTCTTTTCACGCCTTGCTGCCAACAACCTGAAGCTCTCACCTAAGAAATGCCACTTCCTTCAGCGGTCTGTGAAGTTCCTGGGACACATCATATGTGGTGATGGTGTACAAATGGACCCAAGTAAAGTAGAGGCTATAGATAACGTGCAGGAAGCTGATCTGATGGAGTCTGACAGTGTGACACCTTGTGCTAGAAAAATCAGATCCTTCCTAGGAATGGTTCTCTATTACCATCACTTTATTGAACGGTGCTCTGCAAAAGCTAAACCGCTGTTTGATCTTGTGGCTGAGCCAGCTGCATTACATAAGAGGGGAAGGGGCCATAAGCCCAAATTTAAAAGAGGCAAGGTGAAACTGTCTCCAGCTGACTGGACTGATGAGTGTAGAGAAGCATTCAGGACTTTGAAACATGAACTTGTGCATAGTGTCACATTAGCCCATCCAGATTTTAATGCACCATTCATCCTTGCAGTCGATGCCTCTTTTGATGGCCTTGGAGCTGTCCTTTCTCAGTTGCCTCCGGATGGAAAAATTGCCAGACCAGTGGCTTTTGCCAGCAAGACACTCTCACGCGCTCAGTTAAATTACCCAGCGCATCGGTTGGAGTTTCTTGCTCTTAAATGGGCAATCTGTGACAAGTTCAGCCATTGGTTGAAGGGCCACCATTTCACAGTTTGGACAGATAATAACCCGTTAACATATATCTTGACTAAACCTAGGTTAGACGCCTGTGAGCAACGATGGGTTTCAAGGCTTGCAGCATATAGTTTTGAGCTGAAGTATGTCCCTGGCACGAAAAATGTCGTTGCTGATGCGTTAAGTAGGGAGCCATTTGTTCAGTCATGCATGGGCCACCGGCTGGTCACCGAGCCTTATGCTGCTTTGTTGAACCAGGTGGATGGTCTGGCGGACAGGAACGTGCAAGACGCATTTCGGTGCGCCGCCAACTGCCAGTTGGTTGTAGGTCAATCCGAGGGGGAGGCTACTGCCACCCTGCCTCTCTCTCAAGGTTCTCTCTCTTCCCAGGATGTCTCTGCTGTGTTGACTGCACATGACTCTGGCAGTATCAGCTGCATGGGAGGGGTTGGCCCTAATATGCCACAGCTTGCGAGTGTTGCTCAGCCTGCTTCCATGCCGAAGAGTGAACTTGTTGACCTGCAAGAACAAGATGAGGTTTTGAGCAGGGTTTTCTTTTATGTCCGGCGACACAGAAGGCCCACCAGACGTGAACGCACTGATGAATCTCAAAGTGTAGTGAAATTGCTGAGACACTGGCCCAGACTTTTGATCAAGGATGGATTGTTGTATAAGGTGAAAAAGGACAGGCACCTGAACACACGGATTTACCAGTTTGTTGTCCCAGGCTCCCTGAAGGCTCAAGTTCTCCAGGGCCTTCATGATTCTGCAGGCCATCAGGGGCAAGCTCGCACTCTGTCCCTTGCCAGGCAAAGATTCTTTTGGATAGGAATGGAGCAGGATATCATCAATCATGTGAAGAACTGCTTTCGTTGTGTGGTTGGAAAGACCCCAGAGCCAAACGACCGTGCACCTCTGGAGAACATTTGTACCACTGAACCAATGGAGCTAGTCTGCATTGACTTTTGGACTGCTGAACAGACTGACAAGAAGTGTGTTGATGTTTTGGTTGTAACGGACCACTTCTCCAAATTAGCGCATGCATTTCCCTGTAAGAATCAGTCTGCAAGGCAGGTTGCCCGTCGCCTGTGGAATGACTTTTTTTGTATCTATGGATTTCCCAGACGTATACATTCCGATCAGGGGGGCAACTTTGAGAGCCAACTCATTAAGGAGCTCCTGGACATGGCAGGCATTCAGAAGTCACACACCACCCCATACCATCCGATGGGGAATGGTATCGTGGAGCGATACAATAGGACGCTGGGGAACATGATAAGGACTTTACCACCACACTCCAAAGCCAGGTGGCCACAGATGCTTCAGATGCTGACATTTTGCTACAATTGTACTGAACATGAGACGACAGGTTTTGCTCCGTTTTTCCTCATGTTTGGGAGAATTCCTCGTCTACCTGTTGATGTTGTTTTCCAGCATGTTCTTCCTACTAGTACTGTTGTCGACCATCGTGAGTTCGTCTCACATCTGAAACGTGATCTGGCTGAAGCTGCCCGCATTGCCAGGCAGAACAGCCGGGTGGAACAAGCCCATCAAGCAAAGAACTACAACCGCAAAGCTAAAGGATCACCTCTCTCTGTTGGTGATAGAGTCTTGCTCGCTAATCGCGGTGAAAGAGGGAAGAAAAAGATTGCTGACAAATGGGAGTCCACAGTTTTTGAAGTGGCAGCTGTAAAACCTGGCATAAACGTGTACTGCATCAGAGACCCTGTGACATTGAGGGAGAAAGTTGTCCATAGAAACCTCCTACTCCCAGTGAGTTTCCTCCCCTTGGGAGGTGAATACGAACTGGAGTCAAGCTGTTCTTCAGTAGCTGGTAGTGGACAATGTGAGCCAGACCCTCCAGCTGATGTACAGGACAGTGAGACAAAGACAATTCACTGGCTCATGCGACTAGACCAAACAAGTGAAGGGGAATCTGAAGCCAGTCTAACTGGGTGTTCTCTTGATGTAGCCATGAGTGTCTCAGCCCCAGAGATTGAGGCGACTGTTGTTCCACAGGCTGTGTGTGAACCATTGGTTGAACAGGTCCCCTCATCGGACCACACTGTTGAATGCGTTGAGCTCCAGAGTACCCCCTTGCAGCCCTCAGCAGGGGATGCTCATCAGGTTCTTTCACCTGAGCACAAGACTGACACACAACTAGCTGTACAGACTGAGGACCACGTAGTTTGTACACAGCCACCAGCTCTTTGCACTAGATCAGGGAGACCTGTAAAACCCCCAGCACGTCTCATTTGTGAAATCAATGAGCAAAATGTTGATGACTCAGTTTCAACTGTTGATTCCTTGTTTTCTTTTGTAAGAACTATGTTTGTGGGATAACTTGATAATTGTTCTGAGAAATTGTGCAGTAATGTTATCCTTGAGCATTTTTTTTGAGTATCTTCTGCCTTAGAGCAATGTTCACATACTGAGAGGTGTATATGGCATCTTTCTTGTCTGAGTTGGCGAGAGAATTGGCCACTCCCTTGCTTAACTTGTTCCTCATGGAAAGTTTCTAACTGACTTGGACTTGTGCTCTTGCTGCTACACGGTTAACCTTGTGTGAGTTCAATTTTTTTTTGTATTTTTCTTATCTGATAGGCCCCATTTTAGCAGAATTTAAGGGGGGTGTATGTAACATAGTTAAAATGGTTCGTGTTAAATCCTGCTAAAATGCACCATCTGCTGGTCAAAAGTCATACTGCATTCACCCTTAGGAGCAAGGCATTGTGGGTAATCCTCAGAGTCGCGAGGATCACTCATGAGGTAACATGTCTCTGCGATGTCTGACAAAGAAATATGATTGTCATGCTTATGGAGTATGTTTATGGTTTTCACTTGTGTATATTATTGAACTATGTTTACTGTAGGCCACGATCGTTCTGTTGTTCTGTCGTTATGGCCGTGCCTTAGAAGAATCTAGTTGTGTGAAAACGTGGGAAATTCCCGCGCAGTAACGCTATCGCTCCTCCTTGCAGAAGGAGCGCTTGTTTTGCTGACCAGAGACACCTTACCTCTGTGCTCATTTTGTGAAACTGCAGGTATGTTTTATCAAATAGCATTTTATCATTGTAGCAGATGGTTAATACTCAACTTTACTGAGTTTTATATATTCAGTTTTATATATAAAAAGAGTTCATTTATTTTTGCATTGTTAAGTTATAAACTCTAAGAAAATGGCATCCAGTAAATAAAATGTCAGTTTATTTTATTTTCAGAATATTTACTTAATTGCTTTATTTTTTTTTGAGAGGTTAGTTCCACTGAATTGATTGTAAGAGAAAAATATCCACTATACGGTCACTGTAATCTCCAGTGTTTTTATTATTTTATTGTGGGTAATCCTCAGAGTCGCGAGGATCACTCATGAGAAGGAGCGCTTGTTTTGCTGACCAGAGACACCTTACCTCTGTGCTCATTTTGTGAAACTGCAGATGCAGATGGAGAATTAAAGACAACTGATGCCACAGCCTGAGCAGCTTCTTGTGATTTATTTCTACACTCAGAGAGGACACCATATACACTTAGGTCACATATGCATGCATGCATGCATGCATGCATGCATGCATGCATGTATGTATGTATGGAACTTTAGTGTGTCTTGGTTTGCAGTTTATAGCCCAGTCACGAATTATACAATATAATTTATATGTATCGAATAGTATGCTTAGTATCTTTGTTTACCTTGGTTCAAAGATTGTAGCTGTTGTAGGTAGGTAAATAAAGACGCATGTGCATCCATACTTATGACTTTGTACTGTTTTTGAAAGCAACAATTGAGAACAAGGAGTTTAACAGCTGCCAAAAACTTATTACAGCTCATAAGCCTCATGTTAGGCAGGTTATGCTTCAAACACACCCGCTATAACAGCGGAAATTACTGTAAAGGGACATTACAACTGAAAATATCCCATTTCCAGGCTGCCAGAAAATGATTGCCTCTCATAAAATGGGATTGGAATGTTGTTTCTCCCTCATATTTGCTTCATGTCATTCAGTAGCATCATGTGAAAAGGTTATACCTCAAACACACCCTCTATAACAGCAGAAATTACTGTAAAGGGACATTACAACTGAAAATAGGACATTTCCAGGCTGCCAGAAAGTGATTGCCTCTCATTGCGTGGGTCTGGGATCTTGTTTCTCCCTCATATTTGCTTCATGTCATTCAGTAGCACCATGTGAGATGGGTTATACCTCAAACATACCCTCTGTAACAGCAGAAATTACTGTAAAGGGATGTTACAACTGAAAAAAAAACAACTGCCAAAAGTTGAAAAATATTAAGTCATTATTAGTTATTTTTCTCTTTGGTCTTTGACCAGTAATTATCTAGCAACCCCTTATATTTTTTATTTGTTTCATGAATTTTTATAAATGTTTCTAAAGTAGTTTTAACTTGATCTACTTCAGAAATGTCAATTGATAACATGCCACCCATACTGACATTATAACTGATAGGTTTGCTTATATTCCCATATTCCCATGTTTTACAAAAAAAAGAACTTGCAGACCTGTTCAAGCCTGGGTATATTCCCAAAGAAGGTGTATATGCAGACTTGAGAGATGCCACCTATTTTAAAGAAAGTCCCCTATTTTCTATTCAAAAAGATGCCCTTCAGATTCAGCTGTTTTATGACGACTTTGAAGCTGCAAATGTCTTGGGACCTAAAAAGGGTTTACATAAATTAGGTGCTATATATTTTACTCTAAGAAATTTTAATCCAATTTTTAATTCATCTTTGATTAATATTCATTTATGTGCTCTATTCCATGCACAGGACATCAAACGATACAGCTTTAATTTGATACTTGAACCTCTTGTTAATGATCTGAAAGTGCTTAAGCAGAGGGACTTCAAATTCCAATTTTTGAACATGCGAGTCTTGGTACTGTTGTTCAGGTCACAGGGGACAATCTTGGTTTGCATGGTCTGTTTGGCTTTGTGGAGTCGCTATTGCTGTCATTTTTGTCTCCTTGAAAAACAGTTTTCAAACCGTATTCTGTGAAGATGACCCCGAAGTTGTTTTAAGAATGGTTGATGGGCATGCACAACACTGTCAAACTGTACAAGCAGATCCTAGGCTCCCTCATGTATATGGTGTGAAACGCGTTTGTCTGTTGAATTCACTTCAGTATTTCAACATAGCCAAAAACATTTCTGTAGATATCATGCATGATATTCTAGAGGGGGTTGGTCAGTTTGAGGTGAAACTGATTCTAAAATACATTCATGGCCACTTCCTAAGTGCTGAACAAGTTGCTGGTAGAATACATGCATATGACTATGGTTTCAATCAGCAGCGAAACCATCCACCTATGTCAACAGATAAGATGCTGGATGGAAGTAAGGATTTGGGTGTAACAGCCATACAATCTTGGTGCTTGTTACGCAATATGCCTCTGCTATTTGGTGATTTGATTGAGACGGATGATAAACACTGGCATCTCCTACTTTTGCTTCTACATATTGTTAGCATTGTATTTTCACCAGTCTTGTCAAAAGGCATGACAGTGTACCTCAAACATTTAATCATTGAGCATCATCGGCTGTTCAAGCAATTATTTCCTGAAATAAATCTCTTGATAAAGCATCACTTCATGATACATTATCCTCGTAGCATAAGGCACATTGTTCCAATTTTGCATACATGGTGCATGCGTTTCGAAGCCAAACATAATTTCTTCAAGCAATAACTAAAAAGCTTTAAAAACATTACAAAAACATTGGCCAAAAAGCACCAAAGTTACATGGCAATGTATCATGAATCTTTTGAGAAGGAAAGATTAACTTTAGGTCCAGGAAAGATGGTGACACTTTATCAGTTAAAAGAGGGTGCAGCGATGGCTGCAAAATTTGGGATTGGTTTATCAACCAGTGTGTTTTCTGCCAAGTGGATAAAATACTATGGTACAGAGTACTGTCCTGGCTTTATTATATGTACTGAGGTAGTATGTGAGATGCCTGTATTTTATGAGATCAAAACTATTGCTGTAAAAGATGACAGCGTTTTCCCTCTGTGGAAAATTGATGGAAACTATGTGTTTTGATAACCACTAAGCTGCATTCAGACAATGTTCTTAAAGTTTTGCACATAAATGATCTTTTCTACTTCAAACCATTTGATGTTCAAATGAAGTATGGTATGACAGATACCGCCTTATATGTGGTTCCATATTGCCATTTTATGCAGACCTAATGGTGTCCTTACAATAACTGTTTGTGGACTTCAGATCAGTTGCTTGGCACGGCAAGCACACCTGAAACCATTTACTGCAAAAGCTTTACAGTCAATTTAAAGCCCTCCAACATAGTGGGAAGTACACCATATGTTACTGTAACATTACTAATAGTTGACAATGGATCTTTAAAAGGTGATTTTGTTCAATAAAATGAATTTAAATTAATTTCTGTGGTAACCTTATTTTACTGAATTGTCCATTTTAAAAGCATTGAGTTATAATGGATTGATGCAATTTAACACTACAAAAGTGTAAAAATAGCACTGCATATTTATATGTCCAGTGTTAGAATTTGACTAGTTTTTTCACAGCAATAGAGTAAATCATCAACACAGTAGAGTGCCAAATTAACACTCATAGGAGTTATATGAGCCTCCAGTGTTAACCTTTAATAACTCAATGCAGTGTTAAATAGCATGAGAATCAGAGTTGATTTGTCGCCACAGTGGAGTAACTTATTAACTCTGCTTAGAATCATATTTACACTCAGAGTTATTTGACTTGTAGTGTTAAGTTTTATTAACACTGTACAATGTTAGTCAGTGTTAATTTTTAACTCTAATTTGAGTTAAATTGTACTCTGAAAATGTAACACTATGGAAAGAGTTAAATTGACACAATTCCAATAAGGGCCAAATAGACTCGGACGCAGTGTTAAATTTAACTCTATAAGTGTTGATTTAACACTGCAAAATTGACTGTGAATGCACTCATAAATATGCGATTGTTGTACTGTGACATGTTCAACATTATTCACATCACCAAGTAGCTTGTTATTCACAAATATTTCAAGAATAATAAGTGGGAATTCATTATACAGTACACTCTGTAGTTCTTACCCAATACCCACAGTTCAAAGATCAATAGCAGCACATAAAAAAAAAATAAATAAAGCCGTTTTTTGGCACAAGAACACAAACTGTTACATTACCGACTCTTGTGTTTGGACCACAGCTGAATAAATACCACTCGTGAACATGACATAATTAAAGTGGCGTTTTTCTGTTACTACTGCTTCAGTTTTGCTGCAAAATGTTTATCTTTGTACAAAGACATAAAGAAATAAAAGGTTATCTTGTTGGCATCACTAACAATTCCCAGGTTGTTTGTTCTGATAACCAAATTAAGTTGAAACTGCTGCAGACTTTTAACACTTATCCAGAAATTGCACCGTCTGCAAGTCTGTACCGTCGCCTCTGCTAATGGTGGTGATGGCGATGACGGTGGTCACTCGGTAATGATAAAAGAGACTATACATGTTTTAGGACAGTAATTGGGCTTTTGTTCGCCGAAGTGCGCTATATTTTAATAAAGTACAATTAAAATCTTGTGTCAAATACAAACTACTTGCACGAACAACAGTGACAGGTTGAAAAGTACTATTCATAAGAAATTAAACGAACTCACCTTGAACCTCAAAGCTCTTAGCCTTTCGACGAAAATTTGACTTTTGTGTTGTCGAAAACTCACTCGGAAAAGTTACGTTGGTTTTATACGACAAAATCTGAGCATACAGAGTGGGATCCATGAGTCTTTATTTCTCGACGCGCACTACTAATTGAAGGACCCTTCGGCCTCTAAATTGACCTGCAGGCCAAAGAACAGGATGCTGGAGATAATTACATCAACTAAAAAATTAAAGGGAACGCAGAGAATATGGGTGAAAGTCAGAAATATTAGCAAAGAAAAAAAGGTCAATTCAGAGATATTAATCACTAAACTTCTTTTCTAATGATTATTTTTAATTGTTTTCCAATTATATTTCTCCCTCTAAAAATTATAATGCTATTATTTTGTGCAAAAACTACATTTTTGTCTCATATGAGTGGCAATCACTTTCTGGCAGCCTGGAAATGGGATATTTTCAGTTTTAACGTCCCTTTACAGTAATTTCTGCTGTTATAGAGGGTGTGTATAAGGCATAACATGTCTCACATGATGCTACTGAATGACAAAGCTAATATGAGGGAGAAACAAGATCCCATACCCACGTTATGAGAGGCAATCACTTTCTGGCAGCTTCGTCAAGTCCTATTTTCAATTGTAACATCCCTTTACAGTAATTTCTGCTGTTATAGCGGGTGTGTTTAAAGCATAACCTGCCTAACATGAGGCTTATGAGCTGTAATAAGTTTTTGGCAGCTGTTAAACTCCTTGTTCTCAATTGTTGCTTTCAAAAAACAGTACAAAGTCATAAGTATGGATGCACATGGTGTCTTTATTTATTTACCTACCTACAACAGCTACAATCTTTGAACCAAGGTAAACAAAGATAGTAAACATACTATTCAATAGATATAAAATATATTGTGTAATTCGTAACTGGGCTATAAACTGCAAACCACGTCATCTTTCGGTTTCAAGACACAATAAAGTTCCATACATACATACATACATGCATGCATACATACATGCATAACTTTGCCTTATAAAAAGAGCATAAAATTGTAATTATTTGCACGTTATGTCAGTTTAATCCTGAAATGAGCAGCTGGTTATGTACGGTAGGCGCTTTAAGCTAGTCGCTGCATCTTTAAGGAGCTGCGTGCTTCCCTAAACCGCATCCGTAGCTTTAAGGAGTTGCGCGTTCCAGCGGCACGCAATCAATTTCTGGCAGCCGATCACTTTTTGACACAACACCTGTTACCACATACATATGCTGCATTGTGGTGCGGGCGGCGCGGGTTCACGCCCCAGCCCGTCGCCAATTTGCCGCGTGTCTTCCCCTGTATCTTTCCCCTCCAAAGAAAACTCAGTCGGCAGGCTTTCGATTGTATAAACATTTTTCTTTCAGCGACAAGTTCTGGAAAAACAGCTGGAAAGATATTGGGAACTAAACTCGAAGGACCAAAATGTTGGATAAATTCAGAAACTTATCAAAAACCAGAGGCCACAGATCAATCTCCAGTAAAGATCATTTAATCCTCTTGCAAGAAAATCAAAGGAGCATGTGAATCAGTACAAGTTTGGTTTGTTCTCTCCTCTCAGCCATTTTTATACACACACTTGAGCACATGAACAGGAAACAGGAAAGCACATAAAGGAAGTAACAAAAACGCTGATGTCTTTCAATGCTCCGCTTAATGCAATCTCTAAGGCCCAGTTTCCCATACAGGGATTATGTCTAATCCTGGACTAAATACTTTACTAAACATTTTTCCAACAACTCCCCAATCCACACAGTACGTCCAGTGACAATTTCACTGCAACCAATCCAAGCATACTAGGTGAATAAACCCCTTCAATGATCTTTAAAACTAATTAGCATCTTACTCCACGTCCAACAGGGCACAGATCTGAAATTAGACAATCTATAAACATACAATTTCATAAAACACTTAAGTAAGAAATAAAACTTGAAACCTACCAATATTCATGCCCAGGATTATGCCACTCACATGGGCCGTTTCTCAATATGCGTTCTTGTGCGGACTTCTGTACTCGTGAACTTGTGAAACGTCATCACTCTCAGCCCAAGTACTGTTCCAAACCTAAGTACGCAGGGGTGTCCAAGCTTGCGGCCCGCGGGCCACATCCGGCCACGCCCACTTCCGGTCCACGAATTGATATCAAAAATATACAATTTGGCCCTTTAAGTTACTTTTTTGACATTTCGCCTTCCCCTCCAATTTAGAGGGTTAAGCAAAAATCCGCAAAAAAAGCAGATTTTGGGGCGCCTGGGTGGCTTAGTGGTAAAGCTGGCCACCACATACACATGCTGCGTTTGTGGGTGTGGGTGGCGCGGGTTCACATCCTGGCCCATCGCCAATTTGCCCGCGTGTCTTCCCCTGTATCTTTCCCCCATTTCCTGTCTCTCTTCATTGTCTACAAAAGCTGCTGTGGCCAAAAACGTAAAAAAAATAAAATAAGATTTCACAAAAAATCAGAATTGGGTCACTTCAGGCTACAGTGTGAACATAGCCCAAGTGGCCTGCGTTGCATTTGAAAAAATCCGATCTGTGTTGTTCAGACTGGCATGAAAAGATCGGATACAGGTCGCATGAGGGCGAAAAAATAGGAATTGGGTCACTTCAGGCCGCAGTGTGAACATAGCCTTAGTGTCAAAGGGAATCCCTCGCAGCAAGGGATAACATCTTAAGAATCTGAAGGGGGGGTTTTGTAACTCCTGATCCCCACTCCATTCCAGTAGGTGGCGGTAATGCAGCGGTCAACCGCAAAACCCATAAGAAGAAGAAGACGACAAAGACCTGTGGGCGAATGTGAGCTAATGTGAGCGAAACGCTATTTAATGGATCAGATTGCATTTTTTTATTCCTTCCCGATATCCGATCCAGTAATTTAGGTCAGGATTAGACTGATACCGATACTGAACATCGGATTGGCGCATCCCTAATATACACCCCTGGAAACACTAATTAATGGCACCTCCCCCTTTTTTTCCTTCAGTACCAACTGCCACAGAAACATTAATGTACAAACATTAACATGGTATCAACGATGCACTAACTCTCTAAAACATACCCATCCAGAGCTGACATCACAGCTCCAAGGTGCTGGCGTTTTAAACAGTCAGGCATCGCAGTGATGCTACCGTGGAAGGAAAGCTCTGCTTTGCACCATTGTTAATTTTGACAGCAAATTTTGATTTAGTTTTAGTCAGTCAGTCTTTTGACGAAAATGTAATTTAGTTTTAGTCATAATTTAGTCATCTGAATAGTTTTAGTTTTAGTCTAGTTGATGAAATTATTGTAAGAATATAGTCGACTAAATCTACAATCGATTTAGTCAACTTAAATATAAAGGGTGTAAAATGTAAATGCTTTTTCTTCAGTTCCCTTAAATTAGTTATTATACACACTTACACAAAATTAAACATTTATTAAAAGTTATGGAATATTATTAATAATATTAACATTAGCGTTTCACCTGCTTCCCACACACCTGATCATTAACACCACCTTACTGAGATAATACAAGTGTTTTACAGCAGGACACGCTCTGAAAGGTACAGGGCAGTGTACAGGACTAAGATTAGGAAAGGCTAATCCACCGTGGTGTGGTGATTTTCTCTAAACACAAACGCTAAACTGGGAAAAACACTTTACCCTGCATGACATTAAAATGCTTACCTTTGCATGGAGATCTGGGTGACTGGTTTGCAGATATTGTTTAAGATTTGTCGTATTTTTACCCGAGATAGTCGCCCCACATAGTTTACACATCATTTTGTTTGTCACGGTATCAAATGACCAGTGTGTCCATACATTGGCTCTTCTTTTTCTCCCTGCTGACATTGTTTACATAACTTAGTTCTACTGGAAGTAACGACAAATCACAGGCTAGTTTGTCCTTCCTGGGTTTAGACCAAACCTGCGCAACTGTGCGTTTGATTGGATGTTTTCCTAAGTGTCCCGCCCTGTCACAAAATCTTTTTTTTTTTTTTTGCCTGTCATGTCTGGCATTTTTCACAATCGGAATGATGATCCGAATGCACTGATGTACCAAACATATTTGCTTTAACAAGAACAGCTCTATATGTTTTCTATAGGCTATTCTTGTTAATGTTTGTATTTTTATTTATGTTTTTATTTAGTTATTTATGCCAAGTCTGACAGGCAACAAGGAAGGGGCAAGAACAAGAGGTGGGGGGGGGGGGGGGGGGGGGGCAAAAGGAAGAAAGGAAAAAAAAGAAAAAGAAATCGAAGAAAAGTAAATATACTCACACACACTCACACATCCACAGAGGTGGTAAAAGTACTGACATTCTGTACTTAAGTAGAAGTACAAGTACTTATGTTAAAAAATACTTAAGTAAAAGTCGAAGTACTGGTTCAACTTCTCTACTTAAGTAAAAGTAAAAAAGTACAGGCTCTGAAATGTACTCAAAGTAAGAAAGTAAAAGTAGTTCTTTGGAGGATGTTACTACCTGCTATTTTTGTGTAAAACAAACCGAACCTCATTATATATTATTGTAATAATATTAAATAATATTACATGAGAATACAAATGTTATTCCAATCTAAATTTTAATCCTAATGAATGCACTCAGCTTGAATCTGTTATGTTGGACACAAACTGTGAAAGGGAATTTAAACACAGCTCTATTCTCTGTGTCCTCCATAGTAGAGGGTGACTGTGCCTCCACCTAAACACAAACATGAGGATACTCAGGGGTTACAGTGGGATTCAGAAGGTGGAGGAACCCTAAGATCAGTTGTAGTGGCTCTGCATGGGGAGAAGAATCACAACTTTCTATTGTGAGCTCCAGTAAATGATGTTGGTGTGCAGGCTGTGATCAGCTGACCTGCTGCTGCTGCTCTGAGGTTTACTGCTCTGTGTGGATGAACTGAACTCACAAAGATGTAACCCAGTATTTCACAGCTCTCTGAGCTGATCTCCATCCCCTACACTGACAGCATACAGGCTGTAGAAATGTTGGATTCAGTGAATGAATCTCAGCATGAGCAGCTTTGATTCAAACTCATCTCTGCTGCACTGATGTAACCTGTAACTCTGACCATGAACACAAACACTGTGCTCCAGTCCAACACAGAGCTTTACTGTAAATACAGTACAACAAGCTAACCTATTTATTAAACACTAAACTGCAGTATTTTCATAGAATCTTTGAATTACACAAAGTCAGCATCCTTCAGTTTATTTTCCAGTCCTTACCTTTAATTCTAACCTCTCTTCTTCCTCTCCTCTCATCTTTCTCCATCTGAGTGAACTTCTCTCTCTTTGCTCTCCCTGAATACAGCAGCTCTTCTTTTAGCTAGCAGACACACTGTGTGACAAACTGCACACACTTTGTGTGTTTGCTGATATTTGTTGAGCATTTAGAGACGTTGCATTTACCTGCCACATGTTACTCCCTTCATGCTCGCTCCTCTTCAGTAGCGCTAGCTAAGCTGTTTATGTGCTGCAGCCCAACTTACGGACTCGGTCCAGCCCGCTGTAACCCCTGATTATAGCACTATAAATGATACATTAATTATATGGGTTTGTGTATTTAATCCCTTTGTACGAGATAAGCCCCGATGGTGGAGGATACGCCAGTACGATTGTCTCTTATATGTTATTATTCCTCCGTTTAGGCTCAGATCGTTTGATGTTTGACGGCGCACTGATAGGAAATGCAAACTTCTTTCTGACGTGTTAAAAAGTAACGAGTCTGTTTGAAAATGTAGGAAGTAGAAAGTACAGATACTTGTGTAAAAATGTAGGGAGTAAAAGTAAAAAGTAGTCAGAAAAATAAATACTTAAGTAAAGTACAGATACCTGAAAAATCTACTTAAGTACAGTAACGAAGTATTTGTACTTCGTTACTTCCCACCTCTGCACATCCATACATACACCCATATGCACATACATATACACACACACACACACACACACACACACACACAATTTTATTGTTTGTAGTAATGTGTGTGTATGCGCCTCTGTCATGCAATGTACTCAATAATGAGGGCAAGAAACTGCAACCATGCCCCCGTGATCCAGAGGCAAATAAGGAAGGACCCAGGGGACCCAGGCCATCCACAGCCCAGAAGCTCAGAAGACCTGGGGCCACACATCCCAATGGTAACCGTGTGCACTCCCCAGAGGAGGAAGGAAGGAGACCACAGACGGAGCCCCCACAGTCAAAGGGCTAGAGTCCAGAGAGCCAGAGGCGACGAGCAGCCCCCCCCCGGCAGACCGGCACCCCCAGCACGAGCCAAGCATGCAGCCCCCGAGGCCCCAAGCGCCCGAGAGCAGCCCGACACCCGGCAGAGCCCCCCCCACACGCCAAAGAGGCCCAAGCCACCCCCAGGCCACAGCCGCCAAGGGAGCAGGTCAAAAACCATGCCGAGACATCCGGCCACACACCCCAGGACCCACGGGCACCCACACCCCAGGGCCGGCAGTGATGACCAGTGGGGAGCAGCGTGGAGCGGTAGGGAGGGGTAACTCCCGCCCTCCGCGTCCCACAGGTGCCAAGGCTCGGCAAGCCACCAACCCAGGCCCAGCTGTCCACACACACACACACGCACGCACCAGTCGTTCACTCATGCACACACATGCACACACACACACACACACACACACACACGCACAAGTCGTTCACTCATGCGCACACACACGCACACACACGCATGCACATCCACATGCACCAGTCACACACTCATGCACACACACACACTCACATGCACGCACACACACACGCACCAGTCGTTCACTCATGCACACACATGCACACACATCCACATCCACATGCACTAGTCACACACTCATGTACACACACGTAATGTACATGGACACCTAGTGTGGGAGAGCGGGTATCAGCACAGCGCTAGCAGCAACCCAGGGAAGCAGCCAACCCAGCCCCGAACAACGTGCCAGTCCCCATCGCAGGCGGGGTGCATGAAACTGGGGTGTGAGAAGACCCGCCCGCCCCCTCCTCCCACTCAGCGTGTGGGGGGTGATGTGAATGTATGTACTGAGAAGAATGTGTATGCTGTGTGAAAACTGCAGTGCTATTAAAATTGGAGGGACAGATGTAATATGAGCACTGAATGACAGCGCCCATCCACACTGCCCCCCCAAGGCCCTCAATGTCTAAAATGTAAATAAAATTGAGGAGCAGGCAGCAGTGAACAGATAAGTGGGGCCACCTCAGCAGTGCCACCCACTAACTACTGTGTGACACACCTGCCCCCCAAGGCCCTAAATGTACTATGATGTGTTGTGAACTGTATAATGCAATTAAAAAAGGAGGAGTGGGACATCATGCAGCACAGCGAGCAGAGCCAAGGAGGTGGCCCCACTCACTGCAGCACGAGCCCCCCTCCCCCAAGAACCTACGTGTGCATAATGTGATGTTTAACTGAGTAGGAGGAGGTGAAGAGCCAGGATAAATATGACCGGGAGGCAGAGGACTACCTCCTGGAGGAAGAGAGCCAGCTTGCTACTGGCTCACTAGGCATCCCAGTTCCCTACACCCCCCCCCCGCAGCCCAGGGAAGGCAGGTCCAGGGCCTGAAGTGACCGCACCCCCAGGACACCACCGTGCTCCAGGCCGGCACCCACTGTCCCCACTGCAAACAGGACACAACACACACCCCCACACGCATACAAAAGACAACAAATATCGCACACACGCACACAGTGGTCCTGAGTCAGAACCAACCGGCCCCACGTGGGCAACTGCTGCTCCCCCACCTGAGCACCCCACCCCCCCATTGGGGAAAGCACCCAGAATCCCGGAATGCCAGCCTGACACTCCGACGCGGCCAACCCACCCCACACGGCGGCGCACCCAAGGGGGCACAGACCCCTCCAGCGCAGGGAGGGGCCCAACCGGGAAACGGGCAACCCTGGGCACCAGGGCCCCGGCCCCCGCACCCACAGAGGAAGCCGGCCACCCGGACGGGGCCAGCACCCACCACCACGGGACCCCCAGCCCCACACCCCATGACCATAAGAGCATCCATCCAAGTACCCACCTCCAACAACCAGGGCCCGGACACCACAAAATGGTAGCCACCATGTCCAGGCCAGAGCCATCAGACACCCGAGTCCCCCCGGCCCACCCCCAGCCACCTACGGGTACGCCGTGAGACAGGACCACAGCTGGTCACCCCCATCATTCAATGGAGCTGATCAGTGGGGACCAGAGAGATTCAAATTTTGCCAGTTGATTTTTAGAGGTGGCAGACATTCTTTCCAAACTAATGTGGTCTAAAAGTAGATTCTTATAGTGAGTAATGCATAAATCATTTTTTGATTTCCAATTCATGAGGATAGTTTTGTTAGCGATGCATAAGGTAGTAAGAACTATGTGTGACATATTTGTTTCCATGTTTAATTCACTTAAATCACCTAGAATGCACAGTTTTGGTGATGCTGGGATATCACAATTAAAACATGTGGATAAGTGTTTACATATCCTCTGCCAGAACCTCTGAACAGGTGTACAAGACCAAATTGCATGCATATAGTTTTCAGTATGGTTGCCTGAACAGTGGGTGCATATATTTGTATCTCTGAGGCCCATTTGGAACATCCTGTGTCCTGTATAGTGTATTCTATGAGCTTTGTATTGTATAAGTTGTAAATTTGGACTTATAGTCATTTTGAAAGAGTTTAAACACATCTGTGTCCAGAAGTTTTCCTCTGGGTTCATGGAAAGATCTCGCTCCCATTTTGTAGTTGGGAGGGATATTGAATCATTAATATTTAATAATAACTTATATATTTTTGATAATAATTTAGGGGTATAAAGATTTATAAAATCTGTTACCAATACAGGGGTTTCTAATTTTAAATTATTTAAATTAAACCTTGCCTGTATGATGGACCTCAACTGCTGGTACTCAAGAAATTTGCTATTGCTAATTTCATATTTTGAAATAAGTTCTTCAAATGAAATAAAGGTCCCATCGTTAATAACTAGGGGTGGGACTCGATTAAAAAATTTATTGGAATTAATTACAAGCTTTGTAATTAATCAAAATTAATCGCATTTTAATCGCATTTCAATATTTGACATGAGAAATATTAATTTAAGTTTGGTTGATGAATGAATCAATATACATAAGCTTAAACTTCAAAATTGTTTATTTTCCCACCAGTCTACTACACAGACATACAAAGGGTGGAAGTGCTCCTGTGATAAGCAAACTCCTGAATTTAAAGTTAAGCATCGTAACTGGATAGTTTTATTCAACATTAATGTCTCACTTAATATAGTTGAAAAAATTAATCATTCTCTCAGCTGTATTCCTTGATGTTGAAATGTGTCATGCTTGTTTTAACAGCTTATTTTCAATAAAAGACTTAAAATTAAACCACAAAAAGGAGAAAAGGTTTGTTCTCCATTTAACCACCTGTTTTTACAAAGCTGTGCTTCACACTCAAGGTTGATAGGCGACATGAGCTACGCAGAGGTGAGGGCAGGTGACGCTGATATGAAGGCTAGCCGCTCACGTCCTTCGTGGGCTCTGAAGGACGTGGGCCTGGTCCTTCACAGGATGCGGCCCCTAAATTTGGACATTGTGCGTCGATATAATCTGTATGCCGGGAACTCGTGCACTGAGAAACGTTCCACGGTGCAAAGTGCGTTAAAATTTTTAATTCGTTAATTTCCCCGTAATTAATTAATCGAAATTAACGCGTTAAAGTCCCAGCCTTGTTCTAAATTCTTTATTCCTTTCTCTTTATTCCTGTCTTTTTCTGACATATATCTGGATTGTTCCAAATGGGTGTCAGTTTACATGGGTTAAGTGAAGACTTTGTTATCTTTAAGAATTCCCACCAGGCTGTCAGAGAGGTGTTTATGTTTAGACTTTTAAAGCAGTTATGCTGTTTAATATTGACGCTAATGAAAGGTAAGTCAGAGATTTTCACTTTTCCACAGAGTGTTTGTTCTAGATCCAGCCATGGGCTGTCTAAAGGGCTTGATTTGATCCATCTTGAAACATACTGTAATCTGTTGGCTAAGAAATAGTGATAAAAGTTTGGAAGTTCTAGACCACCATTGCATTTTAGCTTTTGTAAAGTCTTTAAACTTATTCTTGTGGTTTTATTTTTCCACAAAAATTTTGAAATGTTTGAGTCCAGAGACTTAAACCAGGCAACAGAAGGTTTATTAGGAATCAATGAAAACAGATAATTGATTTTAGGCAAAATCATCATATTTACTGTGGCAACTCTCCCCATGATAGATATAGGTAGAGAGTTCCAGCGTGTGAGATCATCCTCTATTGTTTTTAATAGAGGAATATGATTCAACCGTACCAGGTCTGAGAGCCTGGGGGGAAAATTAACACCTAAATATCTAATGTTGCCAGATTGTAGTGAGGTGGTCGTGGTGTTCTGAAAATTACAATTCAGGAGGTAAAACGGTTGATTTACTCCAATTGATGGAGTAGTCTGATATAGATGAGAACTTATCTATAAGTGCGATTGTTTTTAGAAGAGAGGTTTGTGGGTTCCCAAGAAAAAGTAATACATCATCAGCATAAAGGCTTATCTTATGGTCTGTGTTTTCTGTTTGAATTCCTTTAATATCTACATTTTGTCGGATTGTTGCTGCTAGTGGTTTAATGAAAATGACAAAGAGTGAAGGAGAAAGCGGGCGGCCCTGTCTGGTGCCTCTCTGCAGACTGAAGCTTTGGGAAATAAGATCGTTTGTTCTAACACGTGCATTTGGAGAGCTGTATAATGTTCTGATCCAGTTTTTGAAGGATGAACCAAATCCAAATTTGTAGAACTGCTAACAGAAATTTTCAATTTACCCGATCAAATGCCTTCTCTGCATCTAAAGAGACAACTGCGGTTTCTAATTTATTAATAGAGCAGTGATCTATTACATTTATCAGTCTGCGTGTATTATTGGCAGAGTGCCGACCCTTGATAAAACCTGTTTGGTCTGGATGTATAATAGATGGAGTGATTTTTTCTAACCTTCTGGCAAGGACTTAGCAGAGTTCATGTTTGGAGAGATCGTGTGATTGCTCTGAATTTGAGCCACCATTCTGAGAAAAGAGGGTTTTAGCACAGACCAAAATTCTTTATAAAACTCTGCTGGAAAACCATCTGGACCTGGGGCTTTATTATTTGGGAGATGCTGTATTGCTTTATAAAATTCAGATGATGAAAACGGCGAATCAAGAGTCGCGGCCTGTTCATCATTTAGTTTAGGTAGATTTATGTTATTAAGATATTCTTCAATTTCAGTATCAGATGGATTAATCTGTGATGAGTATAAGGCTTCATAGAAGTCTTTAAAAGAGTTATTTATTTGTTGTGGGTCATGGGTAATGTTACCAGTTGAGTCCTTAATAGAATAGATAGCTGTTTTTTCTTTATTTAGTTTTAACTGGTTAGCCAAGAATTTTCCAGATTTATTTCCATGTTCGAAGTTTTCTAAATGCAACCTCTGCAACATGAATTGCGTCCTTTTATCAATTATTTCATTTAACTCCAGTTTTAGTTTCCTCAGGTTGTTAATTATATGTTCTTGTGGTGAAGCAGTATAGGCAGTTTCTAAAGATTTAATTTTTTGTTCTAATTCTAACACAAGTGTTTTTTCTTTATTTTTCTTATGCAAGCAATAAGATATTATTTTGCCCCGCATTACTGCCTTTCCTGCTTCCCAAAGAACACATAGTGATATTTCAGGAAGATCATTATTTTCTAAATATGCTGACCACTCCTTTTTGAAAGTAATCTAAGCGGGAGTGAGAGTGATGTACTGATGAGAAAACAGTATAATCCCTCAGAGTGGGGTGATGTGAACGCCAAGCATCACAAAGACCAAAATCCTTCATGTATTGTTTAAGAACATCTGCAGACTGCCAGTTCCTTTGACTCACTGCTGTACTGAGCCTGTCAATGTCTGCATTAAGTACCAGGTTGAAGTCTCCTCCTATTATAAGTGTGGTGTCAGTGTGATCGGACAGTAAAGTGAAGAAGGTATGAAAGAAGGAGGGGTCATCAACATTTGGCCCATATATACTAGCAATGCATAAATCTATATTTTGAATAGTTAAATTGAGTATTATAAATCTACCTTCTAGGTCTGATGTAGTATTTCTAATGGTGAAGTTTATCTTTTTGTTAATCAATATAGCTACACCTCTTTGTTTGGAGTTGCAGCAGGCTGAGTACGTGTGAGGGAACTGTGGAGAGGAGAGTGTGTGTGCAGATGTTCTGGACACATGTGTCTCCTGTAGAAACACAACGTCAGCCTGTAAATCATTTAACCGATTAATAATTTTCACTCTCTTTTCCTTAGAACCAACTCCGCGTACATTTCATGAGACAAACTTAAGTGTGCTCATGTTTAGATTAACAGGTGAAGTGTTGTGTGTTTACTAAAGATGTGTGAGTCCTCACATGTGTCCTGCATGACCTTGTGTGTGCATGCATATGTGTCCTGCATGACTGTGTATCCTGTATGGCAGTGTGTGTGCTGTATGTCCGTGTGGCAAACATGTTGGGTGCAAAAAAAAAAAAAAAAAAAAAAAAAGAAGAAAAGGAGTGTAAAGTGAGAGAGAAATGAAACAGTGCAAACACCAAAGAGCCGTTCAAAAGTGACAACCAAGCATAAAAAAAAAATCATAACAAAACAATGCGCTGTGCATTAATTGTTATATACAGACCTGTAGACCGGCCGCGGGATAAGTTTACCTCTTATCTAATCAATTACATGCTTTAGATTAACATGAAGTTGCTCCTAATAAAGCCATGGAATAACCTCCCGATCCCTGTACAGCTGACCGTTAACATAACGCTTATCTACAGCCACCGTAGCTCTGACGCCCTCAGTGATGTATTTCTTCCTTATTGGAAATAATACTCGCCTCCAATCGAGAATCTCTTTTGGAAATTGGTCATTAACACTGTAGTCTGTTCCACGCAGCTCTCTGCCCCGACTCTTGACCTGCTCTTTTTGCTTTTAATGTTCAAATTTAGCTACAATTGGCCGAGGCCGTTTGTTATCGGGCTTCTTACCTCCGAGCCGTGAACATGATGGAAAGTTATATTTTTTACCGCTCCACTCAGGAGTTTCAGCTGATGTTGGAGGAATTCATGAACCGAGGCTTCGGCATCCTCCTCTGCTCGCTCTGGGATCCCGGAGAAGACGAGGTTGTCCCGCATGCTCCGAGCTTGGATGTCCAGAATGGTCTCCCTCATTTTCTTGTTTTCCCCGGTCAGCTGCGTCATCCCAACGGTGAGTTGTTTCATGGTATCCCTCAGCGGTTGGTTCTCGGCAGCGAGCGACGCCACCTGCTCTTGGCTGAACTCCAGAGACACCCTCAGTTGTTGGAATTCCTTGTGGAGAACCTCCACCAAGGCAAGTCGGGCATCTTGGCTAGTTAGCTTCTTGTCGATGGAGTCCAGGACATCAGTGAAGCTTTTCTCTGGGGATAATGTGGATGTGCTTGTTGAACACTCGGAACGAGTGCGTTTAGACGTTGGTGTGGCCGTGGTAGCGGGGTTTTTTTGTGGTTTGCCCATCACGAAGTTGACAAAACACTCGTCGACGTAGCTCTCCAGGCTGTCCAATGTTTCCTCGTCCAGTTTGTTATATTGAAAAAAAATTATAGGCAGAGGTTAGTATTAAGAACAATTCTATTTTGGTATAAATATATTGGCTTGATTTACCTGAGTTGGACCGGTTTGTTTAGTATACGCCATATTACTTACACACAGCTCTCGCAGGATCTCAGGGAATCTGCTTCTATAGTAATGAAGGTTGGTGTTTAGATGTCACAATTCTAAACAAATACTGCAGCCCAAACCTGGAATCACTATTCATAAACTGTAAACCCTTTTATTCACCGCGGGAGTTTTCCTCCTTTATCCTGGTCGGAGTTTACATCCCACCTCAGGCAAATATGAGTCATTCACTACAGACTCTAGCTGAACAAATAACTGGACTGGAACTGAAACACCCAGACTCACTTTTTATAATACTTGGGGATTTTAACAGAGCAAAATTAAACCACGAACTGCCAAAATATAAACAACATTAATATTCCTACCAGGGAAAATAATACATTGGATCACTGCTATACAGTACTTAAAAACTCATATCGTTCTGTTCCCCGGGCAGCTTTGGGACATTCTGATCACTGCCTGGTTCATCTCATTCCAACATACAGGCAAAAGCTAAAATCTGCAAAGCCTGTTGTCAAAACTGTGAAGAAATGGACCAGGGAAGCAAAGCAAGAACTGCAGGACTCTTTCGACTGTACTGATTGGAGTGTCTTTGAAGCTGCCACTGAAAATCTGGACGAACTGACTGACACTGTGACATCCTACATTCGTTTTTGTGAAGATACGTGTGCCAACCAAGACCTTTCACACATACAGTAACAAACCATGGTTCACCGCCAAGTTAAAACAGCTTCGCCAGGCTAAAGATGACGCCTATAGAAGTGGGGACAGAGACCTGTACAAGCAGGCCAGGAACACACTGACAAAAGAGATCAGACGGGCAAAAAGAACATACACAGAGAAACTAAAAAATAGGTTCTCAGCCAACGACCCAGCATCAGTGTGGAACGGCCTTAAAGTCTACACAAACTACAAGAGTCCACCACCCCCTACTAAAGCAAACAAAGACCTGGCTGATGATCACATCTACTACTGTAGGTTTGATAGAGACAAGTCTACATCTCCCACTCACTCCAGCCAGACAACAACTGCCCTCTTCACACCCTTACTCTCTCTCCCTGATCAAACTATTATCAGTCAATCTACTGGAATGACAATACATGAAAAGGAGATGAGTCAGCTTTTCAGGAGACAAAAGATCAGGAAGGCACCAGGCCCAGACGGTGTCTCCCCCTCCTGCCTCAAAACCTGTGCTGACCAGTTGGCTCCGGTCTTCACGCAGATCTTCAACAAATCCTTAGAACTGTGTGAAGTCCCCTCCTGCTTCAAAAAAATCCACCATCATTCCAGTACCCAAGAAAACCTCCATCACAGGACTAAATTACTACAGGCCTGTCGCACTGACATCTGTGGTAATGAAGTCCTTTGAACGTCTGGTGTTGGCTCACCTGAAGAATGTCACAGGACTCCTGCTGGACCCAATGCAGTTTGCCTACCGAGCAAACGGGTCAGTGGATGATGCTGTTAACATGGGACTGCAATACATCCTACAACAACCTTGACAACCCAGGGACATATGCTAGGATCCTGTTTGTTGACTTCAGCTCTGCGTTTAACACCATAAAACCTGATATCCTCTCCTCCAAACTCTCTCAGCTCACTGTACCTCCTGCCATCTGTCAGTGGATCACCAGCTTCCTGACAGACAGAACACAGCAAGTGAGGCTGGGGGAAATCACTTCAGATACACTGTCAATCAGCACTGTAGCTCCACAAGGATGCTGCTCTTCTCCCTCTACGCCAACGACTGCACATCGACAGTCCCGACTGTTAAACTCCTTAAGTTTGCGGATGACACAACAGTCATTGGACTCATACATGACGCCGACAAGTCTGCATATCAGCGGGAGGTTGAACGGCTGGTGCTCTGGTGCAGTCAGAACAACCTGGAGTTAAACACGCTTAAGACTGTGGAGATGACAGTGAACTTCAGAAGACACCCCTCATCAATGATTCCCCTTACTATAACCAACAGCCCTGTGACGAATGTGGAAACCTTCAAGTTTCTGGGAACCACCATATCTCAGAACCTGAAATGGGAGCTCAACATCAGCTCCATCCTCAAAAAGGCCCAACAGAGGATGTACTTTCTGCACCAACTGAGGAATTACGGTCAACTGCAGGAGCTATTGAGGCAGTTCTAGTCCGCGGTTATTGAACCTGTCTTGTGCTCTTCTATTACAATCTGGTTTGGAGCAGCAACAAAACAAGACAGGAACCGACTGCAGAGAACTATTAGAACTGCTGAGAAAATCATTGGTACTCCTCTGCCCAACCTTCAGGACTTGTTCACTTCTAGAACCATGAAACGGGCAAAGAAAATCATCACAGACTCCTCACACCCTGGACACAGTTTATTTCAGTTCCTTCCCTCAGGCAGGAGATACAGATCACTGTACACAAAAACCACCAGACACTCAAGCAGTTTCTTTCCTCATGCCATCACACTCATTAACAGCTGATCAATAACATTGATCTCTACACAATTGCCTAAATGTTACAAACTTTGTTGTTACACTACAACGCACACTACACATTATTTTAGTTTATTATTTATTAGATTTTGGATATTGTTTATTTCTTAAATTACACTGCACCTTCAATTCCTAGCCCTGTATTGTATATTGTGTATTGTATATTGTATAGCATTTAAGTGAAATTATAGGACACTGTATAATACTAGAGAGACACCTTCAACCGGAAACCAAATTCCTTGTGTGTGTAAACATACTTGGCCAAAGTAAACCTGATTCTGATTCTGATTTCTAAGATTTGTGGGGCTGAGTACAAGAATTTAAATTTTATCTGAATTTAGAAGCAGGAAATTAGAGGTCATCCAGGCCTTAATGTCTTTAAGACAATCCTGCAGTTTAACTAATTAAGCGTCATCTGGCTTTATTGATAGGTAAAGCTGAGTATCATCTGCATAACAATGAAAATTGATGCAATGCTTTCTAATAATACTGCCTAAGGGAAGCATGTATAATGTAAATAGAATTGATCCTAGCACAGAACCCTGTGGAACTCCATAATTAACCTTAGTGTCTGAAGAAGACTCCCCATTTACATGAACAAATTGGAGTCTATTAGGTAAATATGATTCAAACCACTGCTGTGCAGTACCTTTAATACCTATAGTATGCTCTAATCTCTGTAATAAAATGTTATGGTCAACAGTATCAAAAGCTGCACTGAGGTCCAACAGGACAAGAACAGAGATGAGTCCACTGTCAGAGGCTGCAAGAAGATCATTTGTAACCTTCACTAATGCTGTTTCTGTGCTGTGATGAATTCTGAAACCTGACTGAAACTCTTCAAATAAACTCTTCCTCTGCAGATGATCAGTTAGCTGTTTTACAACTACTCTTTCAAGAATCTTTGAGAGAAAAGGACGGTTGGAGATTGGCCTATAATTAGCTAAGACAGCTGGGTCTTTTTTCTCTAATGTCTAAATTTTTATTTGTAAAGAAATCCATGAAGTCACTACTAGTTAAAGTGAAACGAATACTCAACTCTACAGAGCTCTGACTCTTTGTCAACCTGGCTACAGTGCTGAAAAGAAACCTGGGGTTGTTCTTATTTTCTTCAATTAATGATGAGTAGTAAAATGTCCTAGGTTTGCAGAGGACTTTTTTATAGAGCAACAAACTCTTTTTCAGGCTAAATGACCGTCTTCTAATTTAGTGAGACGCCATTCCCTCTCCAGCTTATGGGTTATCTGCTTTAAGCTGTGCATTTGCGAATTATACCACGGAGTCAGGCACTTCTGATTTGAGGCTTTTTCAGAAGAGCCACAGTATCCAAAGTCGTACGCAGTGAGAATGTAAAACTATTGACGAGATAATCTACCTCACTGGGAGCAGAGTTTAGGTAGCTGCTCTGCACTGTGTTGGCACATGGCACTGAAGAGCATAATAATGAAGGAATTAGATCCTTAAACTTAGTTACAGCACTTTCAGAAAGACTTCTACTTAATAAAACTTATTCCCCACTGCTGTGTAGATTAGATTAGATTAAATTAGATTCAATTTTATTGTCATTACACATGTACAATACAAGGCAAGGAAATGTAGTTTAGCATCTAACCAGTAGTGCAATAAACAGCAGTTAAACAGTAATAGAATATAGTGAATATGCATGTGAGTATATTACTGAGAATATATTAGAAGTATTATAGACATAATATACAGATAGAATTATTATGGACATAATATACAGTTGAAATACAAAAGATAAGGTGCTATACATATGTATGGAATAATTTATCATTTAAATCTCAATATGAGATAGATGTATTTATGTGTGCATATATATACACAAGATGTGCTGAATGAGTAAAACTATAATAATATTAGAGATGTTAATAATATTAGAGACTATAATAATAATTCAAGATGGCACCGGTGAGGTCAGCAGCCGTCGTACCTGCTCCTACGCTTTTTTTGTATATATTAGGTTTAGCTTTAATTTTTGACTTTATAATTCCGCCTGCTCTGTGTCATATCACGTATGACAGACAGACATGGCTTTTTAATATCAGAATACAGCACTCTGGCTGTATTCTGACACCTTTTTCTCCCGACCCGGCTTGACCCCAGGAGATCCTGCGCCAGTGGGCCAGCTCAAACAAAGGAGGGCGCGGAGCACCCAGGTCACGGACAAGGCCCCGAGGGAAAAGAGCCGGCGTAAGAGAGAGGCTGAGGCGTAGAGCGCACCAAACGCCACTGCCGAGCATCCTGTTGGCTAATGTCCAGTCACTGGATAACAAGCTGGACGAACTCAGGGCCAGGATACAGTTTCAGAGGGACATAAGGGACTGCAACATCATCTGTCTCACGGAGACATGGCTGACCCCCCTCATACCGGACCACGTCGTACAGCCGGCGGAGTTCTTAAGTGTTCATCGCATGGACAGAACGAGTGAGTCTGGAAAATAAAGAGGAGGAGGTGTGTGCCTAATGATTAATAACAACTGGTGTGACAGTAGGAATGTTGTCCCTCTGAAACAATCATGTTCGCCTAACCTGGAGCTCCTAACCCTGAAATGCCGCCCCCACTACCTGCCCCGCAAGTTCACTTCGGTCATCTTCAGCGCCGTCTATATTCCACCTCAGGCGGACACAAACACTGCACTATCCGAGCTACATGAGGCTATTTCCACCTATCAGGCTAACCAGCGTGATGCGGCTCTCATCGTAGCCGGGGACTTTAACAGTGCAAACTTGAAAAAGATGATACCGGAGTTTATTCAACACATAGACTGCCCCACCAGAGGAGAGAGGACCCTAGACCACTGCTACTCTCCATTCAAAGAGGGCTACAAAGCAAAGCCTCTTCCGCCTTTTGGGAAGTCCGATCACACCTCTGTCCTTCTCATGCCGAAATACAAACAACGGCTCAGGCAGGAACCCCCTGCTGTGAGAAAAGTGACACGGTGGTCTGATCAAACAGAGGCCGCTCTGCAGGGTGCGTTGGATTCAACCGACTGGGACATGTTTCGCAGCAGCGCGGGCGGAGACATCGAGGAGTTTACGGAAACGGTTGTGGGATTTATTGTGAAAGTTGTTTATGACACTTCACTTAGGAGGACCATCAGGACTTTTCCCAACCAGAAGCCGTGGGTGGATAAATCTGTCCGCGACGCTCTGAGGTCCCGCACCGCTGCCTACAACTCCGGCCTCACCTCTGGGAACATGGAGGACTACAAGGTTGCATCATACAATGTCCGCAGAGCGGTGAAAGAGGCTAAACATCGCTACGGCCGCAGACTGGAACAGCAACTACAACAGTCTGACTCCAGGGGACTGTGGCAGGGACTACGCACCATCACGGACTACAAAGCACCACACACACCCCCGGTGAGTGCCGATGCTTCTCTGGCTGATGAACTCAACAACTTCTTTGCGCGCTTCGAGTCGGGAAGCCGACAGCCCGCTGCGCTCCCGGCCGGAGGGGCGAAGACACTCACTGTGACGGAGCGTGACGTGAGGAGGGTGTTTAGAAGTGTAAACACCAGGAAAGCGGCTGGACCAGACGGTATTAGTGGACGTATCCTTAAGACCTGCGCTGACCAGCTGGCACCTGTGTTTACAGTGATATTCAACCTCTCACTGGAACTGTGTGTGATTCCCAACTGCTTTAAAAAGTCCATCATAGTCCCTGTCCCAAAGAAACCACACCCCAGCAGCCCCAATGACTTCAGGCCCATAGCGCTCACCTCTGTGGTGATGAAATGTTTTGAGAGACTCATCAAGACATTCATCACCTCCTCACTGCCCACCACCCTCGACCCACTACAGTTCGCATACCGGCCAGACAGATCCACAGACGACGCCATATCCTTCCTCCTCCACAAGACCCTTTCGCACGTAGACACCAGTAAGGGGAACTATGTGAGAGTGCTGTTTGTAGATTACAGCTCAGCATTCAACACCATAGTTCCCTCCAGGCTGGTCTCTAAGCTGTTGGACCTGGGCCTGGGCCCATCACTGTGCAGGTGGGTTCACAGCTTCCTGACCAGCAGACCACAGGTGGTACGAGTGGGTCACCTCACCTCATCCTCCCTCACCCTCAACACCGGATCCCCCCAAGGCTGTGTGCTCAGCCCTCTGCTGTACTCACTGTACACCCATGACTGCGAGGCCACTGTCATCATCAAATTTGCTGACGAAACTGCTGTTGTGGGACTGATCTCCCACAATGAAGAGACACCCTACAGGAGAGAGGTCTCCCGCCTGGAGAACTGGTGCCGGGAGAACCACCTCCTGCTCAATGTCAGCAAAACAAAGGAACTGATCGTGGACTTCAGCAGGAAGCAGCAGAGGGACTACCATCCACTTGTCATCAGTGGTGCTGAGGTGGAAAGAGTGGACACTTTCAAATACCTGGGAGTGACCATCTCACAGGACCTGTCCTGGACTCATCACATAAACATCACTGTGAAGAAGGCCAGACAGCGTCTCTACCTCCTCAGGCGGCTGAGAGACTTCAAGCTCCCACTCAAGGTGCTCAGGAACTTTTACAGCTGCACCATCGAGAGCATCATGCGTGGGAGCATCACCACCTGGAGGGGAAACTGCACCAAGCAGGACTTCATGGCCCTAAAAAGGGTGGTTCGTTCAGCTGAACGGACCATCAGAACCACCCTCCCCAACCTGCATGACATTTACACCAAGCAGTGCAGGCTGAGGGCCATGAAGATCCTAAAACAGCCCAGCCACCCCGGACACTCCCTCTTCTCCCTGCTCCCATCAGGCCGGCGTTACCGCTGCCTGAGGACTAAGACTGAAAGGTTGAAGAAGAGTTTTTACCCACAAGCCATCCGTCTGCTCAACTCTGAGCCCTAACTGGACTATTATTGCACTATGTAAATAATATAATATTCTATAGTCCTGTGTAAAAGTGTGTGTATAGTGTATAGTGTATAGTGTGAATTACTTATTTTTATTTTTATTCTTCTTATTTATATGTGTGTATATATGGTTGCAGTTACAAAATACATTTCACTGTGCATTGTACTGTGTATAACTGCGCATGTGACAAATAAACACTATCTTATTTATCTTACCTAATATACAATTATACAGTTAATCTACCATGTAACAAGTGCTGTAAATGAATATAATGCATGTCCAGGATGTAAGTGAGTGTTAATGTTAGACAGAGTTCAGTAGGGACACAGCTCTGGGGAAAAAGCTGTTCCTCAGTCTGGTTGTCCTGGTCCGTAGGCTCCTAAAGCGCCTGCCAGAGGGCAGAGTGACAAGAAGTCTATGGGCAGGGTGATAGGGGTCTTTACGAATACTGCGAGCACGCCGCAGACAACGCTTCATCTGGACGTCCTCAACTGATGGAAGTGAAGTCCCTGTGACCTTCGGGGCCGTTTTCACTACTCGCTGTAGAGTCTTACGGTCTCTGACAGTGCAGTTTCCATACCAGACTGTAATACAGGTGGTCAGGATACTTTCTATCGCACAGCAATAAAAGTTCACAAGGATGTTAGAAGACAGGTGTTGTCTCCTTAGTGTCCTCAAGAAAAAGAGGCGCTGGTGAGCCTTCTTGACGAGGCTAGTATGTGGTCCAGGAGAGATCTTCTGTTATGTGTATTCCCAGGAACTTGAAACTGGCGACACGTTCAACAGCCATCCCGGTGATGTAGATGGGGTCAGGTTTGTCACTTTCTTCTTACTGAAATCTACAATAAGTTCCTTTGTCTTACTGGTATTAAGGAGCAGATTATTGTTAGCACACCACATGGCCAGATGCTCCACCTCCTCCCTGTAGGATGTCTCATCGTTGTTGCTGACGAGGCCGATCACTGTGATGTCATCAGCAAACTTGATCATGGAGTTAGATTCATGAACAGTCTTGCAGTCGTGAGTGAAGAGGGAGTAGAGAAATGGACTCAACACACAGCCCTGTGGTACACCTGTGTTTAGTGAGATGGTGGTAGAATGGGTGTGGCCTGTCCTAACATGCTGAGGCCTGTTGGTCAGAAAGTCCTTAATCCAAAGGCAGAGGGAGGGGTCA
>JACBYM010000021.1:28531036-28552992 GCA_013435755.1 Amphilophus citrinellus | reverse complement strand
AAAATCCACAGATTTTGAAACCTGATTGTTGATCATTGATCATTGTCCACTCATATGCTATTAGAGCACTGCAGGAGATGAGAGTACAAAGAGATGATGTAATTGCATGTAAAAAAAAAAAAAAACCTCAATTGATGGAAAACAATGTAGACATATGATTTAAATGTGGCAATTAATCTAATGAGCATTGCACTGTCCTTATCTGCCACCGCATGTAGTCTGTATAGTAGAGTCTAAGTTAGAAGCTTCATTTAGTTTTTACTGATGCAAAAACATTGCCACCCCAGACAAACATCTCTAAGTCAGAGTGGCAGTTTGATGACAGTTTAACCTGTAGCTAGAACAGTGCCAAACTAAGGTGGAGATTCATGCCCTGGACACAATCGAGACTCACATAAATTTTCACAACGAACCATCCAGTCACTCGTTTGGATCAAAGTGGTAGACCAGCTATTCCTAGGGCCACGCCGCTAGCATGGCTTGAAAACTGGGTTATGTGTGTTTTGAAAGAAAAGCAGATACAGAGCCGAGGGCATGGGGATGTGTATGTGAGAATCTGTGTGCTCAGGATGCTGCTGCTTGACCTCAAGGTGTGATGACAAGTGAGTGAAGCCGAATAACAGAGCAGCTGATGCCTCCATTTCGCTGTCTGTGCGTGTGTGTGGGTGTGTGTGTGTGTGCGTGCGCGCACGTGCGTGTCTGATCAGGGGGTGGAGGGGCTACGTTACTGACACCTTCAGTTATTTATAGCTTCTTTATCACACAGCACATTTTTATCCCCTCTTTCTCCTTCGCTCTTTGCACTTGCTGTAATGTTCTCAGAAACGCACACACACAAACACGCACGCACACGCTACGTGAGTAACTCTGTCAGGACAGTGTTGGACAGGAGTCGGTCACTGTGCACTTTGTCACTACCAAGAGCTCTGTCGACGAAGAAGGGAGTGGATGCACGGCATAGTGATAAAAGAACCAATCACGGGGCTTTGTGTGAGTGTGTGCGTGGTTGTGTCAGAGCAAACAGTGGTAGCTAGCAACAATGCAGGGCCGAGATAAAGACCTAATTGCACAGTGCGCTGTGTAGGCTTTGTGTTCTGTGAGTGTTCACATGAGTAGGTGTGAGGATAAAAATATGAGTCGGGGGATAATGGGAGACGGTAAGGAGAGAGGCAGGCACGTTATGTTTGATATCATTTGTGCGTGTGAACAGTTTTCTTCCTCTGGGTTTCCCCAACTAGCTTTAAATATGTTTAGCTTTAAGGTTGAAGCCGTCTTATTCTCACTGTCTTGACAGTATTGGGTTGTTTAAGTGTCAATAGAGCCATCAAACCGCCATATTGAGTCTTTATTAAGCAGTAATCATCAACACAGATTAGTAGAAGCATGAGACCCTAATTAGTATATTAAATAAATAAGTAAATGGCACCATAAGGCACTACTCAATGTACTCAGTTGGGCAAGTACACTTCAGTTGGGCATCATACATATTCTTTAACCTGATTATTATATTAACACCTGCTGATTGGCCCCTAAAATGGCAGCCACACAATGATATCATGGAATAATGTTGTGGTTAAATTGCCCATATGTCTGTCTCTCTGTCCATCTGTCTGGCTCAGTGTGAAACTAAACTATGTTTCAGGTCACCGTGCAGATTGTGCCAAGGCTTCGTGAAATTGCACACACACCAACACCGAAACACGCAGACACACAAAGTGCCTCCGCTTTGCTGACAGAAGGGCTCGGAGAGTGGGTAATGAGAAAAGGTCCTCATGCATGAAAGCTCACGTCAGTGGGCTAGCCAGCCTCTCTCTCTCTCTCTCTCTCTCTCTCTCTCACTCACACACACACACACACACACACACACACACGTCAGATTACGCTCATATCACTAATCTTACATCTTTGCTCAGCCGTATTCTCTTTAGTGACCTTTTGTGTCTTGCTTTGTCTCCCTGAGTTAGTCAAGATAACAGTAAAAACTTCCTAGGGAGATAGTTCTACTTTTTTTCTTCCATCAACTCTCCTAAATAGTTTCCTACTTGGACTGGTTAAGAATCAGATCAAAGCACTGAATTACAAGTTTAAGATAAAAAAAAAAATATATATATATATATATATCCACAAAATGCATAAAAAATTTGAGAACAACCCTTTGAGAACAACACACACACACACACACACCGTTTATACTCATACAAAGTGCTGTGGTGCTGGGCTTCAGATCCAGGGTTTTGTGTTTTTGGATTGAATTGTTGTTAATAGCCTTCTCTGTATTTACCTGTGTCCTCTTAAGTCTTCATATCATAGTCATTCCTCACTTAGTTTCTTCCTGTTTTATTTTGATACTATCTCGTGTGCCTTGTGTTTAGTTTTACTTCCCTCCCTTGTCTCGTTGACCCTGATTAGTTTCAGCTGTGTTTCCCACGGTTACCTCTCCCCTCGTAATCTTGTTTATGTGTTATCTGAGTCTCCTCTTCTCCTTGGTCGCGTCTTCCACGTTTGCCGTGTGCTCTGCTTTCCCTGAGTTTCCTGAGTGTGTTTGGATTCCTTGTTATCGTTTGGATTTTGGACTTTGTGATTTGCTGGGTCAAGACACATTAAAGCTTGTTTAAAGTTTATTCCTGTCTCAAGAGTCCTGCATTTGGGTCCATAAAAAAAAACCTTGTCCTCCACACAGTGTTTCATGACCCAAAGGTGGGCTAGAGATAGACTGAAACTCATCATACTAAACCAAGTTTACTGCAGGGGAAAGAACCACTGCCTTCACCTGGATAAAAATATTAGATTTCACCTTGTCGGAGGCTTGTTTTAGCAGTCTATGTCAAGTTAACTGTTAAAACGCTGTTTGCTGTGTGTTAGCATGCTACAATGTGACATAATGTAGGTAAAACACACAGCAGGCATGCTGAGTGTCAGGATCCTCAGGTTTTCCCATTCATCCTCACATCTTATTGCCCATGTCCTCTTATGTTCCTCATGAAAGGCTCAGTTTTTTTAGTTTACCAGCTTTTAGTCTTTCTTAGTTTTTTGCAAGCAGACAGATTTGACAAGGAGGCACATTCCCACAATGCAAGTTAGTTATTAAATGTTTTCCCATCCAGAAGAGCCGTTCTGTCTCTATTGTCGTTACTTTAGCATTTACTTTAGCATTACTTAGCACACGTCACCCTGTCTATTGGCATCTTCAGCTCAAAACGCTTTTTCCTCAGAGACTGCAGCATCCAATTAAGTGTTTGTCCTTGTTTCACCTCTCTAGTGCTGGGAAAGATAGAAGGTGGAAATTTCAGAAAAGGGTCTTTTTGGCAAGTCATTAATTTTAGTGGGGAAGGAAAGTAAGACAAAAACTGGCTTTAGTGCACAAAACTGCAAAAAAAAAAAAAAAAAAAGATGTAGAAGTATTTACTACTGAGATGCAGTGTATATTCATGTGTCTCTATGCTTAGGCTCCCCTTGTAAATTTGTTTGACATGCAACCTGCTGATACTTAAGCATATACAAATAAATCAGTTTCTCTGTCCTAGTTCCAGTCTATAGCTCTAAGCTTTGGCCCTCGCTGTGTAAGTCACTGATGTAAATAGAAGTGTGGTATGTTTATATAGGACTGGCACACCGCCTGATTGATCTGAAACATTACACTGTGCTGGCCTTAAGACCGCAAACACACACACACATAAACTCAAAGCAAATACTGTTGGACGCTCACATAAACCTTTAATCCGGTGTATAGTAGCACTCGTTTGCCATATGTCAAGAAGCACCACCTCAAATACACACTAACCACACTGCGTGCAGTTGTAGAGGTTTTTGAACTATAAACTATATGTCAGACATTAACTATTTTGCACCATCTCTGTGGTCTGTTTTCTTTGAAGGGAACCTAGGCTTTTCCTTATTTTCTCTCACGTATATTCTGTCATAATGGTGGATGCTCATATTAAACTTTGATTTCATTTTCATTCAGATAATGAGGTCTAATATAATCATCTCAGGCATGCAGCTCTGGCTAGGAGCAAGGCAAGCCCAACCACCTGCTGGTCAAACCTTCTGTTTGCAAGGGGAAACCAATCAAGAGAAAGCAAAGTAAAAGAGGAGCAAAACTAGTTTGTTTCAGACAGTGGATGACCTGGTGGATGCACCAAGACCTGATATAATGTAAAAGTATTTTGTTGTGTTAATCAAGTAAAGCCACGTTTAAACCACTGTGGAGTACACAACCAGAGTGTGTGCACACCATAGTACTTAAAACGAAGTAAGACATTCATGCTCATGACTGATGCTACATACTGTATTTGCTGTACAGTTTGACACCATGCTCTCTAACAAATTGTGAACAATTTCTATTTGACAGCGGCTGCATTTGTTCTTAGTTCCTTTGCAGCCAGCCATCCATCCATCCATCCATCCATCCATCCATCATCTTCCGTTTTTTCTTTTTGTATTTCAGTTCTCTGGTGACATTTTTTTTTTTTAATTGGACCACTTGGTTCTAAAATAAGGTTGTGTAAAGTAAGATTTCTAAGTCTGTTTGTCTCTAATGTGTGTCAGGAGGACAGAGTGGGTAGCCAAAGATACAGGGCTATATAATACACACACAAGAAAAACAGGTCATTGCAAGTGTTATGGAAGTGGATGTAGCTCTTTAAAGATGTGTTACATGAAGAAGCTGAGTTCTGCCTGTGCTGGAGGGTTGTTCATCCTGATTTATGTATGTATGGTGATGTTGTCTATCAGAATTTCCTCACATTGTTGCCTCAACCTGTATCTGTCTCTTTGCATCAAGCATTTGTTTTGTGGTGTCCTGCCTATTGTTTGTGGCTGTCCATCTCTCTGTCATTTCTCTCTGTGGGACTTTGTCTGATTTGTCCATATGAGCGGTCGCCTGCATAGCTAACTGTCTCTGAGACTGACTGTCTTTGTGGCCTTGTGTCAGGTGCAGTGAAAGACATTGTGGCATTTAAAACAGCAGGATCCACTTCTGTGAGCACTGTGTGCTTAAATGTCAGGTTAGCCTATGGTTATGGGCCCATCCTCCCTCCTCTCTGGTCCAGGCTCTCTTTCACCTGCGCTTATCTCCCTCTTTATTCCCTCGCCACCTGATTCCTCCTTTATATATCCCAGGTACATATAAATGCATTTGCCATGTGCTTTTAATGTACTTTTTTTATCAGATTGGGAAGCAGGTCTGTACATGCACACAAACTTTGCTGTTCACTGTGTATTTCTGTATAGGGAGCAAAGCCCCAAATACTTAGCAGTGTCTAATGCCTGTGCATCTTTTTGCATCTAGGATCATCCATGAGGACGGTTTCTCTGGCGATGATGTAAAGCAGTACAAGCCCGTTGTTTACAGCAACACCATCCAATCTCTGGCCGCCATCGTCCGCGCCATGGATACACTGGGCCTGGAGTACGGAGACAAAGAACGCAAGGTCAGCTCTCATCCTCGGGCATGCATACACACTTTCCAAGCGCTTCCAGCAGACACCTACAACACCATCAATGACAAATTTTCCAAATGCTGTCACCAAAATTGTAGTTTGTGATGGCAGAAATAAGACTGTCACAGATGGAGAAGTTTTGGGATTTTTTTTTATATTCTCAATTCCAAAACTGTGAACTGAATAAGGCTCATTGGAAACATGGTGCACTTAGTTCACGCAGCAAATGCTCAGCCAGCAGTCCTGAATGAAGCAAGCAGCCACTGGATGGACCGCAGAAGACCTGAGATAGATCAGGGTCAGGGCAACGTGTGCCTTACAGAGTTAATGTCTTTCAACCAAAGCACTAGGAGTCCAACTCTTGTGTCAGACCTGTTAAAAGTATATGTGGGCAAGACAACGATCTCTACCAGCTTCAGCTCCTTGCTTTGACCTATTTGAAGAAAAAATGTCCCTGTATGCAGTTATGGAAGATATAACTTTAATTTACCCTCTGCAGTGACTACGTGTATGGTATGTTTATGCAATATAGTGTAGGTGGAACGTGTTAAAGATCCATAAGACTGGCTTTGCTGTGCTTTGTTGCAAAAAACAAAAAGCTGGTGGCATTAATTATCTGTTAAAATACCTTAAGGTGCAGCGGTATATATATCAATGTGGAGGACACACAGTCACCAAGCCATAGTGAATCACATAGCAGGATTCAAGGATCATATTTGTTAATGGTTATAATGGTTAATGCATACAGTACCTTGCCCATGCATTTCAGTTTTGACAGGTTACACATGTAGTTAGCAGTGGCGGCTGTGTAATGTAAAAAAAATCACAACCCGTTCTCACTCCCAAAATGTTACTGCTGTTTGGTCCAAGCTGCTGGCGCATCAAAGAGACGTTAAGCACACGCTGCCCTTTCACATCTGTGCCATGATGCAGTTGTTAGGCAATAGTAAGACAGGTCTCTCACCCTCAACAATGAATATAAAAGACAAATTAACATTATGTTAACGTTCACTTAGTAAGCATCCTTTTTCAATGCACAGGATTAATATTGTGTAAGGGAATATTTTAAACAAACTGTGATCCTTCCCTAAACCGATGCAAGTAGAGGTTTTATGTCTAAATGTAACCAAGGAGAGAATAAAGCAAAAGTAAAAAGCAAGTGAACACAAACCATAACAGGACACCGCTTCCTCCTGAGTGACAAAGTTGCAATCTGCAACCCCAGTGGCATCTGAGCTTAGGGTTGACAGCGTTTTGAAATTAACCTCATCTGCATCTCTTTGTGCGTCTCCTTCACAAGTGCTTGCCTTTTAATGCAGACAGCAACACAGTGGTGATCAGCAGATGCCGCATACGCTATTTCATGACAATATAATAAATGCGTTGAACAATTTGTTAAAGTTTTGAAGTCATATTTTAAAGGTCTTTATACAGAGCTTCTCTCCTGCTGAGACTGAGTGGCGATTTTGACTTTGTTATTGAGTGTTATCCCTTCAGTACTCTATGTCTTTCATTTATTACACTGTCTTTACCAACACTAATTCAATGTAATGGGAATGGCCGTGAACTAACTCTGTCATGCTTGTGCCAAAATTCCTTCATGCCAATCTAAGTTAGTCCTGCTTCTAAGTCCTCTAAATCCCAAAGCATACAAGTTCAGTATATGATACGCTAATTGAGGATTATGAATCTAATCCACAGAAGAGCATCAATTCTATCTCAGCACAGAGCAGTGGCACGAGGTTAATCAAGTATTGCTTTATGCTCACCTCAGTTTTAGATCCCAAAATTCTAATAAATCAGGTCATTAGACTTGTCATGATGTGATTCAAGCTTTGAGTGGTGCAGTCAAATACAGCCATATGTGGCACTGTCAGTTAAATGCATGGAGAAGATCAGATACAAACGCATGGGCTTAGCTTTTGAATGCAGTGCTGTAGGGACAAGTGCTGAATGAACCCTGAGCCATCAGCTTGCTCCCCTCTTCTTGTGGTAAATTCTAGAATACATACAATAGCTGATGCATTTAAATCCTATATTTTTTGTTTCTATTCTGTTAGACTTGGAACATATTTTGGACTCAGTCTGCATATCAAGCAACCTGATCCATCTGTATGAGTCAGATGAAACTTTGACAGGAAAACTTTCATGCTGTTGTTCTTGATGTTGTATACAAGGTCCAAAATAAATGTGCCCATTCCTGATGTAAGTATATATAATTATGACAGTTCTGTGTAGTTCCTGATGACGCATTGACCTAACAGTCATGATGATGTCATGATGACAGTCTTGAAGTTGAATGCGTCACTGAGTGCATTGTTGACTTGAATACGTGCAGAATTGCTCTCTAACTTTACTGTGTGCTCTGATAACATATGTCATTGACCTTAACCTTATCCAAAGGCGTGGTATATTTTTAATCACAGTGCCACTTTTGATACGGCATGTAGAGGGCTGAAATAACAATACATCTATTGATTAGGATATGATATGTGTGTGTGTGTGTGTGTGTGTGTGTGTGTGTGTGTGTGTGTGTGTGTGTGTGTGTGTGTGTGTGTGTGTGTGTGTGTGTGTGTGTGCTGTCTTAGTTAGACCATTGAAATGAGGACATTTAGGAAATGTGGTAGGGTGAGGAGTCAAGGTTAGCCATACAAATGTGTGTGTATTGATGTGTGTGTGTCTGTTGGCGGGTTTAATATATCAAGGTATTGCATTTCTAGTTAGAGGTAAAGTGAACAGCCTGAGGCATTGTAGATTATTATTTGTGTAGGGTCAATCCATCCAACCAGCGAGCCATGCATCCATCCATTTTCTACCACTTACCCAGCTTTGTGTCATGGGGACAGCAGTCAAGCAAAGCTTCCCAGACCACTCCCTCTCACCCCCCAAAGTGTTCCCAAGACACCCAAGAGTATAGAAATTTTGTTATTTGGGAGGGTTAACATTTTAGCTGGGTTGGAAAAGCCACTCTTAGTGTCTAAAATAAGATTTGTGTACTACAATAATTATGGCTAATTAAATCAAATTAAAGTAATGTATATTTCAAGACTAGGCATAAAGATTAGTGGATAGTAAAAGGTGTGGAAATGGAATTAAAGTGTTCAAGAAGAGACATATTGTAGTTGATATGGAGGCAAAAAAAAAAACAGGATGGAAACAGGAAAGTAGATTTTTCAAGGCAAAATGGAGAGAAGGCGACAGTGAACAAGAAACAGAAGGGGAGCCCAGAATGAGCTGTGTTTACATCTGACTTCCCCACAAAGTAACCAGAGGACTGAGACATCCTACCCACATCAATAAAGGATGAGGAGTGAACTTCAAAAATGTTTCATACCGACGTTCTTTACGCTAATTCTACTCTCTTTTTACTCTTTTGAATTTCCCACTAACAGTATGCGAGGATCTCAAACATCAGACTTCTCCTGTCCTACCTTTCTCCTGTCCTTTGCTCTCACCTCATCTTCTAATAACACCCCACCCACCCGCCAATCTGTTTCCCTTGCCTTCGCCAGTTGCTGTGGCAACCCAGTGTTTTCCCTTGCTCTCAACACATTCCGCAATCCTGTGTCCAAGGGCGGTGTGACACATACACTTGCAGACACACAAACATGCGCACGTATGCAACACATGCACACTCTATGATAGCTTGCTTGAAATAGATCTTTAAGCACTTTTCACTCAAGCTTCAAACAAGAAGAAGGTTCAAAGGGAAACCTCTTTTGATAAGGTGTCAAAACCTCCGCTTGACCTTAAATAAAGCTAGTGTTTTATGCCTCTATACTGTCACCATGTCCTGAGGTGGTATATTTTTGGGATGTCCATCCTTATGTGCATGCTGCTCAGTCCCTCCCATTCTCCTGATTGCAATATCTTATGGACACTTTTAGGGAATTTCTTCATATTTAGTCCAAGCAGGGATGAACATAATTTTGTGGTTAAGGTCAAGCTCGTGGTCAAGGACAAGTATAATAAAAAGTCAGGCAACCACATGGCAGTAATTACAGCTGCAAGAACTGACTGCTTACCAAATCTCTCCTGCAAACAGAAATTGTAAAAAAGCAAAATAGTTTTAATTTGTTAAAGTAGTTGTAAAGCTAAAAATTTTAGAATAGCAAAGTTTAGGCTAATGCCGTCATCTGTGTCTTGCTTTGCTAAAGGTTTCCCTGTATTCCCGGGCAAACATGTATTTAAAGATAATGACACACCCACTAAATGCATTGGTTAGTTGACTTTAAAACCAAGCTGTTCCGCTTGTATAGCCAATGTTCTTTTTTTCCCTTTTTTTGAGTCATAGATAATCAGTGTGTGCTGTGCAGATGCGTTGGCCTCAGGCTCCATTTGTCAGTAGGTATATAAAAATAAATGAAACCAGAGGCAGAATGGCAGAAAACATACTGTACATATAACACAAACTGGTGATTGAGAGCCACTCCACTTCAGCATATTCATTAACATTTTGTTGCAGGAAAAGGGGTTTCAGTGGGGAGGGCTGTTGAGCGTAACTAGGACAGGACACAGATCCTGATTTTATAACCACCACATTGTGTAACAGAATCACCATAAGTTAAAGACAATGACTGCACTGTGATTTCTGCTATATTTAAATGTACTCACTAAATTTACCTTTAATCCTTCCTTAACACAGTAACCACAGGAAGCACTGACATTCAGAGGGGATTATTGGTGATTTTTCTTTTGCCCCGAAAGTCTCCAGCTTTCAACTTTCAACTGGCACTTTTCTGAGAATGAGACACTAAAGGGCTGTGTTGCTATATCACAAGATTTAGCAGCATAGCCCTGTAGCAACAGTAGGGTGAAATGACATGCGGTGATGACTGCTTTAAGTAAGAGTGTATGTTTCTTTATTTTTCTGTGTTCAACAACAAATAAATGAACAAATCAAAAGCCCAGCAGGCAAGTATTCAGGTCTTGGTGATTAGAAGGAAATTAAGGACACAGCTGCTATTCAACTGCAGCACACCCAACTACTGACATCAGAAAAACACTCGGTGTCTCGATGGACCCTTAGAGGGAGAAAGGGAAAGAAGATAAGCAGGAGATGGGTGCAGAGGGATGAGATGGTAGGATGGATAGAGTGTGGAAGAGAGCAATAAAAAGAGAGCTTGCAGACAGGTTGCTGCCTGTTGTTGTGGAAACTAGCTAAGTTATTCTCATGGGTTAGTCTGTGTGCATATGTGTTTGTACGTGTGAGTTCCAAGTTGTGGGTACATGACCAACGCCCCACTGAAGACGATGTTCCCATTGCTCATTAAAGAATAAAATGGGCACATGGGCATCTTGAAATGTAGAAGAAAAATATAGTTCATTTTCCCCTTTTTAGGTTGTCTAAGGTTTTATATATCAGGATGCAATAAAAATAAGATATCCTTAACAGATCTTTGGCAGTTTTCTGGTCTGGAGCATTCGGGGGTGTGTTAACGCAATGCCACAGAGGAAAGAGATCAGCAATGATCTTAGAGAAGCAGGTTTTGCTCAGACTCTGCAGACCTCAGTCAGCATGTTAAATGTTGATGACAGTACAGTTAGAAAAAAAGAATGACACATTGAGTTGACCGTGAACTCCTCTGTAATCCAAAGTATTCTAGAGTCGGTTATGATGTCATCTGTCACACAGCTAAAGCTTGGCCATTGGGTCGTGCAAACGGGCAATGATCAGCAAATCGACTGTAAAATGAGCGAGACAGAAAAGAATCAAGGTGTTGCTATGTTTCAGTCAAAGACCAGACCGCAAACTGGTTGAAAGGCTGTGGCGAGACTTTAAGAGAGCTGTGCAAAAACGAATCCCCGCAAACCTCAATGAACTCAAGCAATGTTGTAAAATTTCCTCCACAATGATATGAAAAACTGAACAATTACACTGTAAAAAAAGAAAAGTTGAGTAAACTTAAAAAAGTAAAGCAACCAGCTGCAAAGCTTTTTTGAGTTTACTGAACTAAGGGCTAATGAGTTGTGTTAACTTAAGTTGAGAAGTTCACTCAACTTGAGTTGAGAGGTTCAGTCAAGTTCACTCAACTTCCCACCTTCAGTTGACACAACCCATCACCCGTAGTTCAGTAAACTCAAAAAAGCTTTGCAGCTGGTTGCTTTACTTTTTTAAGTTTACTCAACTTCTCAACTTAAGTTGACACAACTCATTACCCGTAGTTCAGTAAACACAAAAAAGCTGTGCAGCTGGTTGCCTTACTTTTTTAAGTTTACTCAACTTCTCAACTTAAGTTGACACAACTCATTACCCGTAGTTCAGTAAACTCAAAATAGCTTTGCAGCTGGTTGCTTTACTTTATTAGGTTCACGCAACTTCTCAACTTAAGTTGACACAACTCATTACCCGTGGTTCAGTAAACTCAAAAAAGCTTTGCAGCTGGTTGCTTTACTTTTTAAAGTTTACTCAACTTCGCAACTTCAGTTGACTGAAGTTCCGTCAACTTACGTTGCGAAGTGGCGCCAACTTATATTGAGAATTGTTGTAAATGTAAATTGAAATGTGGCATCAACTTAATTTAAGAAGTAGTGTCAACTCAAGTTCTGAGGTTCAGTCAGTGTTTTCGTACATTTCTCAAACTTAAGATTGCTATTAAGATCTACTCATGTGCTTAAGTTAAATTATATTTAAGTAATATTTAAATGACCACATTTGTAACTGGAAACTGTTCATATAAATTGACATCAGTGCATATTTTTAGTTGAGATTTAACTTTTAACATGAAAATGTTTTGCTATGCAATGTTCATTTACTTTGTAACCAACTACAAAACTGTAGTCGTGTGGAAAACTTCCAACCAAAAAAAAAAGAAAAAAAACAGCAAACACTTTTCAACTACTGACTTTTTAATATCAAAACTTAAAAACATTTTCTGTAAACCAAAAAACACCATTTCTATAAAACAAATGAGATAACACTGAAATGGTTGACAGCACAGGGTCAATATACATCCTTGCTAATGGCCAAAAAATTGGTTGTAGGCCATTTAATCCAGTGTCATCCACTAAGGTTCTGCAAAGTGAACAGGAAAATAAAACAAAAGGGAAGACACTATATAGCCGTAATAAAAACGGAAAAACTGAAATTATAATACATCATAAATGCAGAACCAGCACTGGATATTTCAGCTATACTATAATCAAGTAGTACAGTAAAAACAAAACATCTGATATATATCTCAGACTTTATAAAACTTTAGAACATGAAGTGAAAGCAACCCCCAAACAGCAAGGGAAAAAAAAACAAACACTGAATAAAGGAATCATGGTTTACATGTTACAATGTGCAAAAGAATGTGCGGTTACTAAAGAAGAGGAATGAATCAGGAACCACTTGATAGTTGCTGCATATTTTTGTAAGTACTTCAAAAATAACTTCAAACTCAATTACTTTTCTGCATTTAGCACTGTTTAGATTACTTAAGAGAAATTATGAACAAATTATTATGTAATTCTGTCCCAGTAACTATCTATTGAATTCCTGATTTAGTCCACACTAGTTCCTTAGAAACTTTATTACATAGAGTGAAATGATATCATATACCATAAAGTGTCAATGTATTCTAAACCTGGATGATTTGGCAACAAACAAAGGTTAGTCAAAGACAGCATCTAGCCTGCCTGACCATTCCTGCAAAAGCTTTAATATTTTTACCCTTTAGTGTAGTGCACATGAAAATAAAACCATCCACTATAGGCATGTTATCTTGAACAAACAAATCCTATTGGCAATATTGTTATCTGTACAATATGAATAATGGGCCATTCCTGAAATATCAGATATTGCTCTTTTCTTTTAGTATGAATGAACATAAAAAAACATACCTGCAATGTATGCTCTGAACTTTAAAATTACTTTACTGCCCAACCAGGTGAAATTATAGCATTTGGTCACTAATGAAAATGCAGCATGAGCACAGGCTTTGTTACCATGAGCACCTTCCTGGCAGACTACTTCAGCAAACTATTCTTTAAAGCCTGAACTCGGGCAGAGCACTGGGTACCAAGACCCATGAACACCTTTTGAATTACTTCAAAAGTGTACCTTAAGTCCTTTGGATATTCCAGGTTAAGTCCATAAATGAGTCCAAACAGAAGGGCAAACGCAGTTGGGAAATCACAGACATCATCCAAGACAATTTGCTCCTCAATAATCAGGGCAATGCTTCTGATTGCTGGACTTGAACAGACAGTTCCAACATCATCTTCGACAACTGTGAGTATGCCAAGATCAACTCCCTTGATGCACATTTCTTCAGGTTCTGTATTCTAGAGAAAGCATAGAGATTATAATAAATATTTGATATTAAAGGTTCTTTTTGTCCTCCCATTATGTAACAAAATAAAATTTCAATACCAAAATAATTTTGGGCAGCAGTTTGTCTCCAGAAAGCGTAAAATGTATAAATTGAAAACCAGATTAATCACTGCTTCTTTATTACAGCATGTCAGCATTTTTAATCCTCAGGCTCTGAATATCTTGTAAACCTGTAAGAATTCAGTATCTCAGAAAATTAGAATATTACTCAAGCCTAATACAAAAAAAACAAAAGATTTTTAGAAATGTTGGCCAACTGAAAAGCATGAACATGAAAAGTATGAGGATTTACAGCACTCAATACTTAGTTGGGGCTCCTTTTGCCTGGATTACTGCAGCAGTGCTGCGTGGCATGGAGTCGATCAGTCTGTGGCACTGCTCAGGTGTTATGAGAGCCCAGGTTGCTCTGATAGTGGCCTTCAGCTCTTCTGAATTGTTACCATACCATAATATCTTTATTTTTAAAGCACTTTAAAACAATCACAGCTGACACAAAGTGCTGTACATTAAAACACAAATAAATAAATAACTCTTTCAGGTTACAAAAAACCAAACAATACAACAGTTTAAAACTATATCCCGCTGGAGTTAAAAGCCAAGGAAAAAAGATGGGTTTTAAGACGAACTTTGAAAGTGGACAATGAAGGGGCCGCTCTAACCTGCAAAGGCAAGTCATTCCATAACTTAGGACAAACAGAGAAAGCCCTGTCCCCCCTCTGAGCTTCCTTCTTGATCTTGGTACCTCCAAGAGCAGCTCGTGTGCTGACCTGAGAGTCTGACAAGGTATGTAGGGGTGAAGAAGCTCAGAGAGGTAAAGTGGGGCAAGACTGTGCAAAGATTTAAAAACATAAGAATTTTAAAATGAATCCTATAATATACAGGCAACCAGTGAAGTGAGGCCAGGACAGAGGTCATGTGCTCTCTTGAGTACCCATCAAAAGTTGTGCAGCAGCATTTTGAACCTTCATGCTCAGATCATTTGATGGTGCAGTGAGCAGAAATGCAAACTGCTCTCTGACGTGTTAAAAAGTAATGAGTCTGTTTTGAGAATATAAGAAGTAGAAAGTACAGATACTTGTGAAAAAATGTAGGAAGTAAAAGTATAAAGTAGTCAGAAATAAAAATAAAATACTCAAAATTAATACTCAAGTATAGTACAAATACCTGAAAAATGTACTTAAGTACAGTAACGAAGTATTTGTACTTCGTTTTTTCCCACCTCTGACCCCAACTAATAGTTGAGCAGCAGCATTTTGTACCATTTGGAGTGGGGTAAGCAGCGTCTGGCTGAGCCCAAGATAAAGTGCATTGCAGTAATCTAAACGAGTTGTGATAAAAGCATGGATTAAAATCTGAAAGCAATGCTGTGAAAGAAATGGTTTCACTTTGGCCAGTTGTCTTAGCTGATAAAAGCTGGACTTGACTACTGACTTAATTTGAACATCAATTTAAGTTCACTGTCCAGCTTTACACCTAAGGTTGATGCTGTCATAGTCACATGTTGAGTTAAAGGACCCAGGTCAACAGTCATTTTAGAGGTATCACTAGGCCCAAACAACAAGACCTTAGTTTTTTTTTATCATTCAGCAAAACATTAATGGACAGCCATGCCTTGATCTCTCCAATGCCCTCTAATAAATGGTTAGCAGAATCTGAATTTTGCTGCTTTAGAGGCACATAAATTTGACAATCTGCATAAAGATGGAATGCGAAGTCATGTCTTCTAAGAACTGATTCCACAGGGAGTAGGCAGAGAGAGAAGAAAACCAAGAATAAATTCTTGAGGCACCCCACATGTAAGATGTTTTGTTCAGTACTCCAACTTAAAGAAATTAACAGAAATAGCCTTACCAGACATGTCTTCAGAAAGTGGTCTGGTTTCTCCCTCAAGAATAAAGGAAGGCCTTGCAGAGCTGTGGATTTCCTGTGGGCCAGCACGTCAGTTGTCTGAAAGACACAAATCAACACTAAAAATTTGATATGGCCTAAACATAGTTACTGCTAAAATGTATTTATGCTATTAGTCTGGTGTTTTGGAGAGGGTCTGCGTTCTCTGCATTTCTTTTGAGTTTACTATAGTTACAGATACTCTACTGCAGGAGTAAAATTCTGGTTTACAGCATTTCTCCTACTAAGACAGCTGAAATCTGATTTCCATTGCGCATTCACTGGATTCAGAAGCTCATCAGTAACACAGCCAACTCTTTAAAAAAGAATAGTGAGTAAAAAAAACAGTAAGGAAAAAGGTGAGGGATAATTTGTGAATACACTATCCTAGTCTCTCACACATAGGTTTGCAGTTGTACATCTAATGTAATGAAGAACCCCAGCTATTTCCACTACTTAATGATTACCTGTTCATCAAATTTGTCTAGCAGGCTCCTGATGTCCTTTCCAAGTGCTCCACTCCGTGATCGATATAGCTTAATAAGCTGTGATGAATGTGCATCCAGCGATGACAGGAAGGTCGCCTTCAGTTCTACTCGAGTAATTCTGAAGAACTCTGCACATATCTAAAAGAGATATCACTCATGCACAGTGGTATGGCAAAAAGAATATGCAGAAATGACAAGCCTCAGATTCAACAAAATATGTGGCTAATACATTCAAATATACCAACCTGTTCTTCAAAAAACAACCCCGGCCACTTCTTTATGACTTCAGCAACAAGTGGTTCTTCATTCACTATTTCTTTCCTTCTCATAGCAAATGTCACTTCCATTTTCGAGTCAATTAGGGCCTTGTTTGGAAGTCTTTTTTTAGCTTCTTCCTGTAAAATGTTCCTTTCTGCTTCAAGAGATTCATAGGTTTGTCCTAGTAGATTGTCTGGAAGAAAATTCACCTCACATCTTCTTGCTTTCTTTAGACGCCTGTTCCCTTCTGCTCGTCTTTTCTGGTTTATGCTGACTTCACTACAGCCTGCCAGCCGTAGTTTTTGACGATAGTTGCCAAGTTTATACTTAATACTCATTGCCCAACTATGGTACCCTGTTCCCACTCCTGGGTCCTTAAGACATGGATGCTTCTCAATTAGAGCAGCAGCCACTGATTCAATTTCTTTGTTCTTTGGATAAGCCTTACGTGAAAAAACGGCCTGTGCTATGTTGTCCAAGATGTCCATTTTCATCTCTCGTGATGCAGTGAGAAGTGCTCCACTTTCCTTGAACAACTCGTTCCCTTTTGCTAGCCTCAGTTCAACATCATAAGAAAACACTGGAATTGGGAAAGGAGTTGGCCACTGCTCTGCATTCTCACGCTGCAGGAGTTGTGCTGATGAACCTTGGCCTTGGCTTGTACTGGTGGATGGAGATGAAGAAATACTAGCAGATTCCAATGTTGAGATGGAAGAGACTGAAGCTGCTTCTTCAGGCTGACCTGATGATTGCCACAGAATCCTCAATACAGCTTTTTCAGGAGGAAGTTCTTGAATGTCTGTTAAATTACAAAGTTCATTCCCAAAATCAGGGTCCTCAAACTGAATCAAAAAGTCACCTTGAAGTTGGAGCCTGTCTTGAAGAATTCCCTTTAACTGTTCAACTGAAGACAAGTTTTCAGAAATGTCCAGTCTCCTGATGTTATCAGAGGACATAAAGACACGTAGCAACATGATCTACAAAAGAATAATTAGCACATTAGAGCATGAACAGAATATACAGCACTAGACATTGTTTTTATGAATTATTCAATGACAGAGAAATAATAAGTAGTGCTACTGTTATGTACATATTGAAATGTAATATAAACTGAGCTTGTAATCACATCTAAAAAAAGATTAGGACTTTAATATAATGTCTGGTTGTCAGAAAAAAGGAGATACTCAGATATTGATACTAGAATTAATACTGAATTAATTAAACAACTGCAGCACCTAGTGGACTGCAGATCACGGTTGGAATAATGAGCTGTGGCATAATAGATTATGGACACATGGAGAAGTGGGGAAGTTGCTGGCTGTGCAGAGCAGCAGCGGAACCATAGCTGAACTGACCATAGAGTTCAGAGCATGGACTAATGACATGAACGTGAACTAATCTGAGCAAATACATAGTAAAATCCTGAGCAGAGCAGCTAAATCAGATGGTTTCAGGTCTGAAGAGCAGAGCTGATGATGTCAAGAGCTGCAGACTGCAGAACAAGGTGAATGCTAGAGAGACTGCAGGTAGATTAACATTTTTGCTTTCAAAATTCATTAAAATGTTTTTTTGTGTGTTTTACATTAAGGTTGCCATCTTTATTTTAGTATTACTAAAACCAAACTTTTTTTGTTTAACTTTTCCATAATGCTCTTCTCCTGCATTAATTTATAATTAAGAGGTCAGGTATTTTGCTGATGTACCATTTGTTTATTAGCAGGTTCTAAAATCTATTTTACCTTTACACTTCACAATAATAAGACAATTTGTTGAAAATTGACAAGTTCACATTTTCAAGATGTGACTTCTTTGCCATTACTTCTGTTGTTGCAGGGTGGGGTACCAAAAATGGTAACAGTTTCACTACTTTTACATAATCCTAGTGCTATAATTTGTTACGTTTCACTTGTCAATATTTTAGTACAGCTTTTCAATTATTTGTGCCAAATGATGTTAGTGTTTGTAATACTACTGTTCAATCTACCTTTCAGTGGAGGAGGAACTTCTTCAGTGAGATGAAAGTCTTTCCGTGAACTGCATAACATGTTAGAGGACAGTGATCATTGAGGTCTTCTGGCTCAAGTATTTCAATATCAGTTATTTCAGACACCTCATAGCACCTGAAATGCTCAATATACCATGAACAGAGCTTTTTGCACATGAAAGAGACCTTGTTACCTGTGGGTTTAATAATAACAGTAACAAGTTTGAAAAACTCTGGTAAGCCACTGCATTGGCCTGCAGATAATATCATGCCTTCACTGAAGAGGGTTCCATACAGATGTACATCTGAAGCAAGAGACAGAATTTCCAGGTGTGGGTATTTTTTTTCCACTGCATTCTTCTGTGGAAGGTCCAAGTTACACGTACTGACTATTTTGATGTTCTGGACTGCCAAGGAAGGTGAAAATAGGCTTGGACCACTCAGGTAGTGAGCCATCATTAACTGATGTGTGGTTGCCAGGGTCAGTAGAATATTCTTGAAGTTGTGGGCCTCACGCACAACCTTTTTGAAATAACTATGTTTGGCCTCAAATCTCATGGTCCAGAGCTCTACTAATGGCCCAAAGCAGCGTGTTAAGTGGGGATAGTGCTCCAAAAAGTGGTGCTTTGGTCGCAACTTGAGGTCAGGGAAGGTCTCTTTAAGTAACTCCCTGTGTTCAGCAATCTTTCTTTCAAGGAAACTCAAACTGGCATCCGATAAGCGTGCTGATACAACCAACTCAACTATCTCTTTGAGGTCCATCAAGATCTCCCAAGAGGCTTCATTCTCTGGAATAAGATTACCAATCATCAATGGCAGCAACTGCAGGAAAGTCCAGTTCTCATGCCCATTTCCACCAATTGTTGCTTTTGAAAAGCTGGACTTGGAAATTTTCTGGGGCCGGTTCACTCTGTCAGAGTCCTTATATGGGAAGTTAATAATCCGACTATTCAGAGTGTCAAGACTCAAGTAACCTTTTGATATCAGTTCTTTCAAGCAAATAGATAGCTCAAAGGGGACAATTCCTTCAAATAAGTCGTGGAGTATATCTGGCGGGAAGCCAGTTATAGGATGAAAGTAAGACAAGTGTTTACTGAGGACACATTCACTTTTAACACCAAGTACACTGTGACAGTCAGTTTCTTTTAACTCATCTAAAACAGAGTTGTGTTGCTCAGCAGTTCTAAACTCAAAGTGGCTGAAATATTTGGTCTGTATCTCTCCTTTGGTGGCTAAGCAAAATCTGCAAAGATTTTCCACTTGGAAGCTTTCTTGGAAGCCAGCAAGTGAATGAGCTGCAAGATTATCAGCAGATACACAAAAGACAGTTGCCCTCAAATGTGAATTAAGGGCTTTGACAAATACACCTTGGTGCTCTACAAGTCTTAAATCCTTGAGTAGTGGATCAAGAAATTTTTCAAACCCAAATTTTTTCACATCACTACTTTTCCCAAATAGTGCAAGTTGTATTGAGGTTAGAGTCGAACGGAACTTGGCAGGCAAATTTAGAAGAATCCAATACACTGCTGTAATTTTGTGTATTGTTTTTGAAGTCCCTAGTGGATTACAGACTTCAAAGTCATCAATGTACACACCTAATGAAATGCAGTTAGTCTCCCCTCCTAGAAGTGTATTCAGTTTGTAATAATGCCCATTACGAAAAGACCTGTACTGTCCTGGTAAACAATCGTCATCAAAAACAATGTTTTCGAAGACATCTGGCCGATTGAGCAAAACTTCAAGAACTTTCACCAATGAAATATACACAAATGTGTTTTGATGTACTCTATCATAAAGATACTCAACAGGCTCAATTACTTGAAAGTGTTCTTTAAAGTATTTACTCCTTCGATAATCTGTTGAGAGACAGCCCTTTCTGATGTAGCCAGAAGAATAGGATGTGTGTTGTATATGGACTCTAAAATTTGCTTTGTTAGTTCTTCTGCAAAAGACTCTTCAATACAACTTTCACATTTTTTCAGAATTTCCCTGATGGATTGCTCGGCTGTAAATTTGGAGAATGACAATATATCATGAAATCCACTTATTATCTGTTGAGTTGCACTTTTAGAAATGTGCAAAACAGTTTGCATATAAAGAAACAACGATGCAAGTTTTTGTTCAATTGTAAAGTTGTCCACAGGCTCTAGGTATGAGCTGCTCTCTGTTTCAGAACATCCAGCAGTCGGCTGTGGATCTGCAAGCAATTCTTTGTCTGCTTCCAGTAGATCTCTTGGAGTTTTTTGAGGATGTTAGAGATACTCTAAAATCATTAACACTGTAAGATTTGTGCTTCCGGCTTATGTGACTACTGAAGGACGAAAGGACATTACTTGTAAATTGACAAGTTTTGAATGGACAACAAACAGTCACATGCTGCCTCAAATGAGTCCTGAGATGCCTTATGTATTTTGCTGGTACACAGAGGTCTTTAAAGTCACACAATTCACAAAGAAACGTGACTTGTATTTCAGGTTTACCGGTTTGTTTATGTACTCTTGAAAGGTGGGATTTTAACGCACCAGTTGTCTTGAAAGTACAGATGCAGTCTGTATACAGGCACGGAAGTGACCAGAATCTTCCCTGGTAATGTCGAAATCTGTAATGTTTTAAGAGCACATCTTGACTGGGGTGGGAAAACTTGCACTCTTTGCACTGCATCCAAATCCTATGAAGCAAGAAGGAAGAAACAAAAAGTCCAAGTGTTAGTAATGCAAATAACATTAAAAAAAATGCCTGACAGTCTAATACTTGGTTCAACTGGTAGAGCATTAAGAGTAACTGTGTGAAACAAATGGCTTGTCTTAAATATCACCTCTTTTTCACCTTCCCAGGAAAAGATCATGACAAAGAAAACTGATGGTGATATTTATATTATTCCAGCAAAAATACTAACATCTTTCACCATATTTTAATGTCTGGACTTTTTCTGAATAACACAGACATGAAGATAAATATTTTTCTGATGCTTTGAGAAAAGATACCTACTGTTAAAGGGCATTAACTAAGAAAACTAAATGTATAAAGACACAGCTGGCTGCAAGCAGCAGACACACAGTAGTGTAAATAAACGTACCAAGAATCATAAAATGTATTTAAGTAAAATGTGTATCCTTGTAAAATCTTCATGAGCATTGATGCAAAGTATAATTAAGTTGTAAAATTTGTACTGCAAGTAACTTGCCAACAGAGAATTTAACAGCAGATTTCAGTGACTGACACATGCATCTCATGGTTTTCATCCTAGCTAAGGCATGCACATTATTAACTTTAAGACACAAAATATAAGAATTACCTCAATGCAACCCCCACCACCTGTGCAAAAAACTAATAAAAATAGAAAAAACTACCCTGCACATTATTTTTGGCTTCTATCATTTCGGAAGTTAAAAACATAAGGATGGGATGTACAAAACAGAATGTTGCTTCATTTTATTTTTTTTTACACTACCACTGTTGCCAGCTCCTCAGTAAGAAAGTTGCTATTTGTCACTAGAAGTCACTATATGCAGTAATCGCCTAATTTGCATAATTAATAATTTGCATGTACTGTTGTTGTAATCCGTGTCAGGAGGGTT